>QBDW01001723.1:0-28254 GCA_003261595.1 Maconellicoccus hirsutus
TTTTCAAATTTCGTTGCAGTTTTTATGATTTTAATATTGCTATATTAGCGATTTTAGTAACGTATTATTTAAAAAAAAAATTAAATAGTGCATTGGAAAAGCGTGTTTCTTTACTTTGATATTTGATTTTTTTAAAAATAAAGCTATCTACAAACATTTTTGATGATATTCATCTTTAATTGAAAAGGAATTAAAAAATAAACCTCTAAACTAGACGCTAAAAAAATCATTATAAACATTTTAAAAATATTTAGAAACTGCGGCTAGAAAAAAAAAGTTCTAACAACACATAAATAAGAAATAAAATTATTCGTCACTGATTTCTCAGTAATTCTCTTACACGAGTTTGTATCACAAATAAGAAGTTTATGACTTACCTGAATCGAATATCAAAAAATTTATGTAGAATATACCACTGATCGATAGTAAAAATTAGAACAAAGAAGTTGTTGAATTTAAATATCAAATACTTACAACATAATCAATAATCATCAATTAATAAGTGTAATGAAAATTGATTAACATTAATAACTAACGCAAAAAATATAATGCTCATAACATAATTCATGTGTTTTGTTTCTCATGAATTCGTGAACTATAGTTATAAAGTATTATTGGAATATTCTTATTTTGAATATTCTAATATGAAAGGTATATCCCATTGAAAAAAAGTATTTTGTTCTGTGGCATAAATAATTCTATCACGAAATATTGGTAAATTTCGATGATGATTAATAACCACATTATAACATTTGTTTCTTATGAATTCATGAATGGTTATGAATCATAATTAGAATATTCATATTTTGAGTATTTCAATATAAAAGTTATAAGTCATTGAAAAAAGTGTTTTTTTCTGTTGCATAAATAATTCTATCACGAAATATTGGTAAAATTTGATTATGACCAATAACCACATCGTAACTTTTTTTTTCATTAAAAAGTTTTTTAACAAAATTTCATGATTCGTATACTTTGAGTTTGTTCGAAATTCAAATATATATTATGTTCAATTTACTTACAAGTACTCTGGGAACCAACTTCATCGTTGGTGCTTTAGTAAATGCGCGGCTGAAGTGTATTAAAATACAGCTTAATAAAATTTTAAAGATAATAACCATGTTGAAAAAAAAATTATCAAATTTCAAGTTATAACTCAGTTAATTTTGAAAACAATTGAAAAAACCAACTTGAAAAATACTTCATCACATTCAGCTATATAATGCTACCTGCTAATGCGATGCTTGTGAAAAATTTAATTAAAATGCTTCTCCGATTCATTTTTATCGGATGCCTTGATGCCTATCTAAGTCAATATAGCTACGAGTATAATTTTAATTACAATTTTTTTCCTTAAAGCGTCGAGTAAAATATTGAAATTAAAACAAAAAAAAAATCATATTAATTTGATTAAGCTGCATCTTGTCATTCTCGACTATGTTATATAAGGTCTAAATAATTATTTAGTAGGCCTAATCTTGAAAATGACGTGAAATTATTTTCGTCAGTTTTAATAATGAAGTGTGATTATGAATGAATCATTTCATTGCAACCAAAAATTTATCATCGTGTTTTTTTAGAATTTTGAATAATTTTTCTATTTCGATTATTCACGCAGATTGTGATAGTTTACCAAAAACGTCTATACGCAGAGGCAGAGAAAACAAAATTTAAAATAAAATAATTAAAAAATGTAGCGCTACTATTGCACCACAAGTGAGAAAAAGTAGAAACTAAAAAGTTATCGACCATTGCTTAAAAATTCTGTGACGGTGATGGTGAAGTTGATCTTTGATATGAACTTGCCGACTTATCATCAAAAACACTATTCTGAATTTGAGTACTTTCATAATTTAGGGTCTTTGAAATTCGAAGAGTTTTTCGACGCCGTTCAATGTAAAAATTTATTTGGTACTTGACGAATCAACAAGGACTCATATTTGATCTAATTGAAATCTTATTAATTATATAATTTGAAAGTTCCATCAACTATCAACATGTTTCTTAAACTTGCAACTTTCTATAAAAAAATTAAACTTCCGAAAGGACGCGTTGATCGAGGGTACGTAATTTTTTTTAATAAATTTATTCGTTTTTACATCATCTATTTATTGACTATATACCATATTAATGAGTAATTCAATGTTTATTATAGAAAGTATCGCATTGTAAAAAAGGTTACCCCTCTGGCAATGGCAAAAGTGAAGGGAGATCTCGAGATTGAGCGAAGAAACATGCTATATTTGAGAAATCCTTATGTACTCAATGTAATGATAATGAATTATTTACTCAATTCGAGGTGGTATTTCATAATTTACATTGTTTTTTGTTTTCTTTTTCAGAAAGAACTTACTTGCGTTCCAAAACCTGAAAGAGCTTTAGCGGAATTATTTTTGATTAGGAGCAGGAGAGAACAAATTCGAAAGTTTTTGAAATGTCAGGAAAGTAGAAAACTAGATGTGTTTTTAAAAACAGCATTAGGTTCATCCGAAAAGTGGGAGTGAATTTAATTTTATATTTTAACAGTTTGTATTTTTCGAAATTTTCAATAGATGTTGTGTTATATAATTTTTATTTTTATTTAGTCTACCGGTGTTTGGGTAGAAGATGCGAATGTCTAAAAAGACATTGGCGCATCGTATTCATCCTTAATGACAACTTGCTTCCTAATTTTAATATTTTTTCAGTGATAACAAAATTCGCCGTTCTAGCTTAATACTAGAATCATAAAATCAACTAATAATGCAGTATTTTATGCGATTTAAAAAAAATACGCATCAAAATTCTCATCTTTAATTTGCTCATTTTTATTGTAAAACTTGGAAAAAACTGCATTGAAAAATGATGCTAATTTTGAAAACTTGAAATTAGAAAACTTTTCAAATTTAAACGTAATGAGATTCTTTGAGTTTCATTTAACTTGATATCCCAAGTCTCGGTGGGAAGCAATGGGAAGATTTTCAACGAAACTGCAAAATGAGTAGACTTCAAAGTACGCATACGTTACATGGGTTCATTGAGAAATGAAAATTGTTTTCCAAATTGTTTATTATGTTTCGAATGTTGCATTGTTCTCTTCTTTCGGATGATTTTAATTAAAACTGCGTACACCACGCAAGCGTTTGGAATTTTAAAAAATGGAAACAGTTTTTATTAACATTCACCGCCAAAGCATTATTCAAACAAGGTCGCTTTTAATTATAAAGCTTCATAAAATCTCTTCCCATTGGAACCAGAATTTTTAATATTCGTTCTGTTTTATATTTTTCAAACCCAGAAGCACGTCTGTAGTTTTAATACGGCCTTAATAATTTCTCAATTAATTTCTCTTGGGGGTTGACATTTGGTAATCAATGAAAGTGATTCGTTATCAAAAATGGAAATAAGTATTTCCGAACGTAATATGATATCTATCTGTCTAAAATATGTGGGATTTTCTTGGTAAAAAATAAACGTTTCCGATATCGTGAATCATCTGTAAAGGATGAATACTAGCTCAAAATATGATAAGCGAGAGAAGGCAGCTTCTTTTCAAAGTGATGATAAATCGAAAAGAGTAGTGTGAAAAATGTGTAGCTTTTCGTTCGATGAAATTCCCCACGGATTGGTAAAATGACATTGCCCGTTGGCAAATACTTGCTAATGCTGTAGCTTAGTGGTGGTGTATTAATAATGTTGAAGCGGATGTGTAAGTTGATAAGAGGTAGTAAGGTAGCAACCAATATCAGAATTCACCCGAACAAAAACTTTCTCCAGCTTTACATACTGAATGAAATTGATTTCGCTTAACATTTGCAGCCTCGTACTTTCCATAGGTGTATTCGATTACATCAATAATAGAAAAAAGCTTGAGTTACTTAAAGTTGGAGTTGTATAGTTGTAGGATTAATGCTTTTGCTGATCGAAAATGTATTGTAGGTAAAAGTATGTATCTCAAAATATACAATTTATGATTTCGATCTTAACGAATCCATGATTCCGACAAAGTGTCAGGTAGGTATACCTAATTACCTACTACTTATCTAGTTTGGCAATTGGAACGAGCTACGAAATAATGAAATAAAATACCGGTACTTACTCGTAAATCATAACTGTTTTAACTAATTGTTCCGTATTTAAATCCTCTCCAGCGAGTATTTTGTCAATTATGTAATCTGCGATGTTGCAGGTTTAATAAAAGATTTAAATAATCGTGGCTATATTCCGTTGAACATCGAGTAGATTGTTTTCAGACGAATCTAATTAAAAAGGAAAGAAATTTTTAACAGAATTAACTTGATAAGAGCCAACTAATTGACTATTACTGGGCCGTTAATTTCATTTAGACGCAGCGAGCAATAAGACAGATCAGAGAAGGAAAATCGAGAAAGCGATAACCGAGACAAGGAAATTTCAAAGAAATATAAATTAACACGAAGTTCTCTTGTAGCAATATATACTAAAAACGGTTCGTAATGAAGTTTCTTCCAGAGTATTTCTTAATGCTAAAACCTGCTAATATCTTTAATCCTTAAGAGAAATTATAAACGTTTGCAGAATACTCGTTTCACGTTTAAATGAACTTTTTTGTGTGCTGTGATACACCTTTTAGTTCTCATATTTTTTCTATTTTCCCAGAAGTAGAGTTCCATTTTGATATAATGTTGTCTTTTACGCTTCATTCATCGAATAAGAATGAATAATCTGAGCATCAGGTAAAGAAAAACTTTCTCAGTATGTTCCAATTCTATACTTCGCTGTTAAGTGGGAATTTTGAATGAACGAAGGCTGTAAAATCGTGTGAGTTGATTTAAATTTTCTATAAGAAAATTTGAAAAGTTTATCTTGGAAAAAATTACTTTTACTGATTATCGTTTGAATCACTTTGATACTTTATAGTACAGAATCGATATCGATTTGAAGTCATTTCGTCAATATTGCGTCCAAGCTCCAAGGTCCACCACGAATATCTTAAATAGGTACTTACTACTTACCTACACATCCTTGAATAATAATTTTGATTTAAGCTAATTTTTTTCATCAAATTGGTAAACGGTAGTTCAGTTTTTCTGCCAAATGAAAATTTCAAAAGCAGAATTAAAATCAAATCTTTACTTTATTCGCTTATCAATTTCAGGGAATAAATTAAAACATTATATTGTTTATGAAGCAAATATTTACTTAATATCTGTTGAATTTTTCAACGCTGTTATTGGTAACAACAAATTATTATAAAAATAACATTAACAAAGTTTCAATTTTGAACATTTTCTCGTATGATCAACTTGAAAAATATAACAAAAAAAAGAGAAAAATGAAAAAAACGAGGTCATCGCAATTACATGTAGTGAAATTTTATGAAGTTTTTTTTTGGATCATGCGATCAGATTCGTCTTTAATTACTCATCATTGAATACTCAATCCAGTATGATGGTCATTTTTAAAATGGGTGTTATACATAACTTGTACATATGCATAAGCATGTTATTTGCTAGTGAAATAGTTGTATCGACGCGTTGATCAAATTAACAATAAAATTTAGGAACAAAAATGTTGGAAATAAGTTCAACCTCTATAAGGAAAAAGTTCGTATGCCTCCATACCAAACAACGTATCAATTACTCAAGGGAATTCGGCAAAAACTTGTATTATTGAAATTTGATTCTTCAACGCCTTACAACTGCTTACGTACATTCGGAACACAAGTTCTTTTATGTTGGATAACTTTTTACAACATGATGAAAAAAGATAACAAATCTGTAGGCATGCTAAAGAACCAAACATTTTTCTTAAACACGAATGCTATTTGCGTATACCTGAAGTTATAATACAAACGTGAACTTATTTTCGCCGTAATACCTCAAAACAAAGTTCAGAGAACGAAATAGCGATGACTTCGTAGTAATTAGTTTGAATCTACCTTATAACTAAGTACATAAATCAGAAAAACATTTATCAAAAAAGTTCAACATTTAGTTAACAAATAAATGAAAATATTAAAAACAAGTCAGTCGATTGGAAACTTTTCAAACAATAGCAGCCATCATTTCAGTTTGACTGTCACTGTCTGAACAACTGTAATCAGAATCACTACTTTCGCCAGAGGTATAGAATTTTCTTCTTTTTCGTATCTTACGGTGCGGCAGATCACGTCCACCGCGAACGTTATATCATAATTCGATGGTTTCAGGACCTTTCCATGTGACTCCGGCTCGAAGCATGTTATAAAATTTTAAAACACCAATTATTGGAAGAACCTACAAAAACAAATATCAAATAGTTGACTAAACAGATAATCTTATAAGCAATAAATTCTTAATAGAACGGATATTTTTTTTTTCTTACAAAATAAGTCCACTAGTAGATAATAGGTGCATTTAATAAATAAACAATCGCACATTTATCATTATTAATACGATTTCGGTTTCACGTATACGTTTTCTAAGAAAATAATTAATAAATTATGACTTTACATGGATTTAAACGAAGATTATCATATTCGTGAAATCTATCTATAGCTGTATGAGTAACTATGTGGTAGATCGGTGCCTTTAATTAAGCGTTCACTACGCACACCTGAGGCTGATATCAGAGTTGTTTCTCTATACGAAGGTATCTCCCAGCTACGTGCTTCTTCCTACAATCCACCATCTCTCTTTACTTACGCAAAATATTTTCTCATTAAATATCCAATTTTGCACAAACAATTTGAAAAAATTACTTCTTTCCAGTTTTTTATTTCTCTGATTTATACCCTTGTTTTCGAACACTAATTCATTTTAAAAATAATTTCGCAAAGTATAGCGATAAATTTTCAAAATAGCTAAGGCTACAGGTTCACCGATGAGTTTCTTTTTATTTAAAGAGATAAATCGTTCGTTTTTTTACTTTTTTTTTTGTTATTCTAAACAAACATAAAATGTATTATAGCTTTTGAAAAATATAGGCGTATAGTTTTATATGCTAAAAGATGGTAAGATGGTGTATTAGAGAAAAGTGCGTTGGAAAGTTCAAACATAGAAGTATATCTGAATTAGTGCCAAGTTTTTCTTCGTTTAAATCGGTAACATAACGTTAAACTTATCAGTCGGTTAAAAGTAATTAATTTTGGAGTTGTAACGTATATAAATTTACCGACTAATTGGTTTTCTTTTAGGCTATATGCTATACTTGCATAGTTTTCCTATTATATTGTTTTATATTGAGGAATATACTGAAATTAAGCGTAGCTCAACTAAGCCGCAAAACTTGATTTAAAAATACGTTGAATTCAAGTTCTTCGAGAATACATAAAAGTGTTGGTAAATAAATCAAATTCACGAGGTTGAACTAATTAAAATACACTGCAACAAAACGGACTATAAGCATTAAACATTTTATGAGAACCTCGCACAAAACATCGTATAACCTGTGTATTGTTAGTAAAATTCGCAATTCGGCGATGGTTTTCGCCGCATCCTAAACGAACGTAGTAAGTTGTTAAAAAGTTGGCAATGAGTGGAATGTGACCATAACTTGAGACTAGATTTGATGAAAAAATGAATATTCCTATTTACAATTTCATAGTCTGTAACTTGAGAGGTAGAATTTCCATTTTGAGGTAAGTACCTAATTCATATTTTCAAACAAGTTTTCTCGTCATGAGCGCCGAAACATGAGGAGTTTTAGAAGTTGCCTATAGTATTTTCGGGAGGAATAGTAAAAGGAACGAGAATCGCGGAAACGTATTTTAATAAATATTCTACAAATTTATACGCATATTTGGGTGAGTGAATTGACGTTTTATAAATAAATTAATTTAAATATCGGAAAAAATTTTTATGAAGTGAATTATTAGTGCAGTCATTTTAGGTAAAAAATCAACATTAATTCCCCGGAACGGGAAATTCGGAACATAGGTGCTATACAACATGTACTTTAGTATTCCGGAACTTCCCATCGACCGGTTGATACCTTGTCCCCTTTTTGGGGGTTTAAAGGGTCCACTTTGTGGTTTTTTCGCAATGACTTGCTTAGTTGTGAAAATTTGGAAAAAATGTCTCTACAAAAGTTGTAGGGAATAAAAAAATGCATATTTTGGTATCCAAGTTTTTTTTCGTCGGAGGTCATGCAAAGGAGCTGGAGCCAGGGGAAGAAACGTACTTTTTTCTATTTCAAAAAAACTCAATTAATTGCCTAAAATCGTCTAAATTGAAGGTGGAAAAGTTGTCACGATCTACATTGCTTCAAAATGATGCTCAAAACAAAAAAAAAATGACCGCCGTTGACAATTAATCATTTTATGGGGTTGGGACCCCTTTCAAAGAAGCATGGCAAAACCTGAAAACTTGATTTAGAACCTTCAAACCCCCAAAATGGGGACAAAATATCAACCGATCGGTAGGAAGTTCTGGAATACTAAAGTATATGTCATATAACATCTATAACCTGAATTTCCCGTTCCGGGGAATTAATTTTGGATTTTTTGGACTTTGCCATTTTCCCTGGTTTATTTACTATCATGTTACTCATCGGAGAATGTCTAGCTGCCACGTCTACCTACAAAAAATTTGTTTGGATGAAAATTTTTGTTTTTTTATGCTCTACAACTTTTACTTGGAGAATTTTTTTGTAATTTCTCTCCAAAAAGTTGGGTCTCGCGAAATATAAGCTTCTTTTGAAGAGGGTCCCACCCCCATAAAATGATTAATTGTCAACGGCGGTCATTTTTTCTTGTTTTGAGCATCATTTTGAAGCAACGTAGAACGTGACAACTTTTCCACCTACAATTCAGCCGATTTTAGGCAATTAATTGAGTTTTTTTGAAATAGAAATAAGTACGTTTCTTCCCCTGGCTCCAGCTCCTTTGCATGACCTCCGACGAAAAAAAACTTGGATTCCAAAATATGCATTTTTTTATTCTCTACAACTTTTGTAGAGACATTTTTTCCAAATTTTCACAACTAAGCAAGTTATTGCGAAAAAACCAAAAAGTGGACCCTTCAAACCCCCAAAAAGGGGGCAAGGCATCAACCGATCGATGGGAAGTTCCGGAAAACTAAAGTACATGTTGTATAGCACCTATGTTCCGAATTTCCCGTTCCGGGGAATTAATGTTGATTTTTTACCTAAAATGACTATACTATTATGTCAATATACTCAAAACGATGACTTTTTTAGATTTTTCTTGTTTTCTTGTCGTTCATTCCTCATATCGAATTATTATTTCTAATTTCCGTAACGATGATAAATAACAATAATTGCACGTTTCCGGAAAAACATCAAAAGAAAAGAAGCGAATTAGGTCAATGAAAAATAATTACGCCGAATCCAAAAACCATTTTGACAAAATAGGAAATTATCAAGGATTATGATTCATCGCCATCGTTCATATTTTACTAGAAAAACATTTCGTATGAAAAAGCGAAAGCAAATACCATAAGAACTGTCGACTTATATTTGAATGCGGACGAAGGAAAATACCAAGAGAAAAAAACATCGCCGAGAAAACGACGACACAGAGATACAGGAAAGATAAAATGAATGACTGTTGAAATTAATACCGAAACAAAACGAATACTATAGCGAAAGCCTGTTGCAAAATTTCAGCGTATAAATAACATTAAAAGTTGCAACAATTAAATCGTTAAGCATTCTACATTAGAAACGGTTTACAACGAATAGGAAACATTAAAATGTACAATGATTAGGAATTGTTGCGTCAAGCGAAAATTAAACCGTTTTGCATTATTGTTCTTGAGTGGGCTTTATTTCTTTATGAAACCCATTACCAGTAGTTATGGCATTGAAGTTTCAACCAAATAGCAAAAAACAAATAGGCAACAAACCGGATATCCCCAAGTAGCGTATAATTTCGTAAATTAATTCTATAGCTCGCCAAATCGCTGGTAGTTTTCTTTCCCAAATTAAAACGAAAAAATGTTTAATATTTTGCATATTTTCTTCTTAATTAATTGCTCGATATTTCTTACGAATACAGAATATGGAAGGAAGTTCTTTAAAGTTTAGCTCTTTGCATATGACGTATTGTTTTACATTATGTCATATAGGTACTCTACATGACGAAAAACGCAAAAGTTCGACGGTAAGTTTTTCAATTACGTATCAATCGACAATATTTACTTAGATCAACAAACCATAACTTGTTTCCTTCATATTTCCTCCATTGTCTATCAATATTTTAACTCGTGCCACTTTATGACTTTCGATGAATTTCTAATTTCGAACTGCTTTTGTTTTGATGTTACGCTTCTGATTCGGCTGTTAATTTTTCGGGTAGTAGGTTTTGAAGCGAAATAATTCATAATGTGGGAAATCTTAGCTCATTTCTTCCCAAAAGTAATATTTCAAAGTAAAACGCGACTAGCAAATATTACAATGAATTTCAACGAAGCCTCAACAATACCAAATAGGTAACTTGGTTACTGGGGAATTTTAAAAATCAACAAAACGTATAATAAAGTACGAGTACATACAAAATCAGAAGTTAGCTGCCCAACAATTACCTACTTTTATTTTTTTTTCTGACAAAATAAAACAAAAATATATCGTTTGTGTACCTGCACCTACTTATACCAAACCTACCTTCAACTTGCCTACTCAAAAGTGAACTCTGAAAAGCAACCTCCCCCCAGAAAATCAAACTCTAATCGAATACGCATTAATACGTATATTATTTAGTAGGATTTTTGAAAGTTTTCTTTTTAATAGTTTTTCATTTTTCTTTTATATGAAATTATAGTATAAGAAGCAAAGGCAAACGTAATTATATACACGTTAGGAAGATAACATTAAGGCGCCGTTTTAAAGCTAACTTTCCACGCTGGAGATGTTAATGTTCCGATATAAATTTAAATGTTCGTATTTTATATGTTAATTAGTTTAATGCGACTCTGTAGAAATGAAAACACACAGCTCTAGCATAATGTTAAAAAAACATTAATCATGAATTGCTATTACGAAGATGAATTCGCAAATAACTTAACGGATTCATAAACTTTTAAAATTTTTTCTTCTCCGAAAACTTGAACCAACATTAATTTAACAGAAGTGTTGAAAAAGCCAGAAGCTGAAGTTATTTTGAGACCATATCCAATAAATCATTTTACATGTTAGCGTTTAAAAATATTAAAAAGTCATCGTGGCGTAACAAAAAAAAAACAAAGCAGTTTTTATTTTAATGTCCAAAGGTAGTAGTAGCTTGTAGAGTATGAAGAATTTTTATGTTAATGTTAATGCAACAGTATTTTATTTTCGATATGCTTTTTTGTATTGAATGTGTATTGGGTAGTGTACTTAATTTTAAACGTACCTCTCCTACAAACTCTTGAATGCAGCTTGAAAAATGGGGATTTTAAGAGCTCGATTTTACAACATCGTGTATTTTTTTACTTGCACTTATTTCGCATTACAATGCTGTTAAAATTCTCGAATTCCATAAACCGAGCGATTCTTGGCGGATCTCGCGAGGATATAAAAATCCATCATGATTACGAAAACATAAAAACGATTCAAATGATAGAGAAATCATCGGGGAATCATTTACATACAGGTAGGTAACTTTTGTTGTTAAATTGTTGTTACAAGATTAATCCCCGAGGTTCAGTAAATTGCGTTTTCTTCGACAATTTACACACATTCCGTTATAATTTTTGTATAACGTGGAATCATCTGCGATATGGATTCGCGTCAAAATTACCTACGTATTAAATTTATATCGTCGGCTTTTCAAATATTTCAACTTTGCTGAAATATATTTACCTACCACATCCTGTTTAATACCAACGTGGCAAAATATTATATTGTTATAAACTTGAAAATCACCAAGATTTCAAAATATTCCTTCGAGCTCATTTATGGAATGAGGAAATAATGGTTCTTTCGTAATCCCTTCTTAAAGCGAAGACGTACGAGCTTCGAAGACGTGCAATACTAATTATCAACATATTTTCGAGAAGGAAAATTTCACTATTTATGTTATTAAAATGAAAAATGTAAATTAATTTTTTCCCATGGAATTATAACTAGATAAGTACTTTTTGATACTTAAATTTTCCACTTGTTTTCTAAAACATGAGACAATCTTTGGAATTCATAACTTTTTAATAACCGTTTTATGCAAATGGATACGTAATGTTATTTTCGTACACTACAAATACACGTACTTCTACCAACCTTTTTAATTAATATTGACAAGTTTGAAAAATTTTGCGATATAATGTATAATTGATTTTTTCAACGAATAATTTTTTAATTAAAAAATTAAATTATTATTAAAAAAAAAAAACTTCAAACGCAATGCTATTTTACCAACCACTATTATTTTTAAAGTATTTCGGAGGAATTATGATGAAATGAAAAATAATACGGTCAGGTTATACGTTGATAATATAAATTAATAAAGTTCTCCCTCTTGTATCGAAAGCGTTGTAATTTATTTAACTGGCGGTTTGTGCTAAAAGCCAGAACAGAAATTCTTCGATATTTACCATTGCGTTTGGATTGGTCAGTTAATTGGGAGTTGAGTTCTTTATGGTAGGTTTTTTTTTTCGTAAAATTTCTCTGTTATTTCATTTTATGGTAAATATTAAGTAATTTCTGATTTTCAGTATTTACTTAGGTACTTCGCCTGAAGTAATTTTTCAAATACAAGAGCCATAGCCTTTTGTTAATTTACCATTTCCCTATGTTTGTTTTTTACTTTAATATTGTTAGAAATGATGTAAAAGTAATATTATTTCAGCTAAAGAATGCCCACTTTTATGTTTAATTTCAGATCTGTACGTACCAATGGTGTTAAATCAAGTGTGCATATTGTTTTGTTAATACTTGATTATCCCAGTATAATTTCAAAAATTTAATTTACGCAATTTGCTAATAAAATTTTAAAATATGAGGTTATAATAAGTGCTTGAATTAAATATCAAACGATTTGAAAACCATTTCACGTTGAAACTTTACATTTAAAGATCTTTACAGCAAATATGTAGGTACTATTGATAGGTAACGTTATTTCTTTCTTTACCAACATTTATTGTTACAGTTCGTAAAAAGTTGATTTCCATTGACAAGTAAATTAACCGCGTTATTTTTCAGGTCTCAGCGGTGAAGAAAAAATCGTGTTTAATTTAAATATTCGTTGATTTCGTTTGATCTCGAAACTTCTATTGGAATGGTTAAACTGTATCTACAGCGTCACGTAAAACTTGGTCAAAGTTGATATTCTATAAATTATCATTCGCTCCTACCACCTTTTTGCAAACGATGTAATAAAATTAAACGATCAAATAAAAAGGAATTGTAAAAAATATCACTTAAAGCGAAGTTTTCTCACGTATTCGCAGCGTAGCGAATTAAAAGTAGCGAATATTTCAAAAATAACATTACGGGGTGCGGAAAACATCATTAATTTAATTTTAGGTTACGACGGGCTGAAAATGAAAAGACGGATTATGAAGAAGGTTAGTGGTAAATTCTTGTCGAAAGCTTCGGTTAATTCTGTCTTGAACGACAAATTACATTGTTTACAATTGTAACTCATTCTTGTAGGTTCGTCTAACGTCTTCAGTCTGCTATTAATTAACTTCGCCGCAAATTCAAAATTCTCATAATTTCCTACTAATATTATTAAGGCGTGAAAATTCACCATACCAAATTGATTGTTCAGATTTTGCACATCTATAGCTATAAAACAAGTTCGAAAGAGTAGCTTTATCTATGTTTTTCTTCTTCTTTATCGTATGTAAACCTACGTTTCCCTTTCATGGACATTTGTCTTGCTGCAGTAAGATTAAGAAAAGTACAAACATAATCTCTGTCCAATTCTAACTCTTTCGAAGAGAACAACAATACATTGCTGTTTCCTCTGTATAAGAAAAATCTTTACAAAGTCAAGACACTTTTATATCAGTAAATTTATTTTAAACTTTACTACTGTTCTGTATTGAAGTATTTGCTGGTCCATTTATTACTGCTACTGTGTCAGTCTGTGAAATAAGAGAAACTGCTGAAAGCACAAATAAATGGCTCGAACGAATTTCAAATAAGTTTTAACACATTTTCTCTTTTTCTTTTCCCCTTCGTAGCCGCACTAAATAAATGGCGAGTTAAGACACGTAGCCGTTAGCTGTTTCTACTCTGACCAATGATAAAGGACCTCTGTAATGTTTTATTCAACAGAAAGCTTTTTTTCTACTTTTCCGATTTCACTACGTAAGGTTAGTCTGAACTCCACGCAAATAGTGGGTAAATAATAGTCTTTTTTCGCGAATAAAATTAAATACTTTTTTACTACGGGTTCTCTTCCCTTAAATATTCATCTTCCTAATGTACTTACCTGCTCTCGGATAACGTATTTTTGATGAAATATCAGTAGTAAACGTGATTTTTCTATTTATAGTAGATACTTCTTTATGTATCAATAGTTATATCATCTTCTTTAGATACTTAAGTAGGTATTTATAAAAACACTATCGTTATTTATTTTCATCTTAAGTAGGCATTTCCTGTATCGAATACCATTGAGTATACGATGTTGAATTAAGCAATATAAGTATCTACTACCTAACTTAGGTACTCGTATTTATTTCATGATTTTTTTTCATCTAAGGATAAATTTTTCAAAACACTAAACACTGACAATTCAAAGTAAAACAAATGCAAGATTGGCCCTGTTGAATAATTCGAAGAGAGCTATGGGTGTTTGGAATTTCGTAATTACAATTCGTTCGCTGCATAGAACGCCAAGGTAAATTACATCGACGTAAACCTCAAAACTATTTAGGCGTTTTACTGCTGTAGGCGAAATCACCATTGACGTGGCTGTCAGCGTGTATCACTGTGGTATTAAGGGTGAAAATGAACGATTTTTTCTTCATCGATTTCTCCTTCTCTCTCGTCAAGCTTTCTTTCTTTTTCCATCTCTGTCCTGATATCAGTTCCTGAATAAGCAGAGATTCGCGAATATTCGATACAATTTCACCGTAGTAAGCATCAATCCGATGTCTCAACATGCAAGAAATATGTACCTATTTAGATACTTCACAGGTGCTATATACCTAGCAACTGTAACCGTTTGTTTAAAAAAAGTTAGTGTAACTGAAACAGAAACCCAAGATACAATTCGTTTTTCTGCACAATAAGTATCTAAAAATTTCGGCGTAATTTTCCGTGTAACTGGATCATTTTCGGATGAAAATTTAATGAAGAATAAAAACATAGAAACTTGAAGATTCCTCTTCGTAGTTACATAAAAACTATTTGAAAATTGTTATAAAGAATGTTTAGTTGGTATATACGGATAAGTTATCCGAAAGCTATTAAATGAAAAGTTTTATTTACTTTGTAAACTTTGTAAATTTATTTCAGAGGTATTAGTTAAACTATATATTCTTTGTCCTAAATCAAACATACCAATTTCTAAGATTTTATGAGACAATTTCTATATTTAAAGTAATGCTACTGGCATATTTGAGATAATACCACTTTTCCAAAGTTATTAGTTTATATTATGTAGAACCTTCAACCCAAGATCTGTATAAGAATTTACAGTTTTACACGAATACGAAAAATTGCCAAGAACTTCTCGTGAACCAATGAACATGAAGATGCGTACATTAAAGAAACGATCCACACTGGGAAAGAGTCACTTTAGGATGAAAGCTTATTTCAAAAAAGTTATTATTTTTAATCTACGTCGCAAATGATAAGCTGCGAAAAAGCGATCTTCATGTGATGTTTTACCCAAACTAAACATAAATACGGATACTTATTTCCTGCGAAGACGAACCTGACCATTAAGATACCTCCTCGAAGAAACTCGAGAAAAAAATTATAATAATAAAAAATAAAAAATAACACGTCTATTATTTCCATCTGCATTAAGAACGAACTACAAAAATAATTCAGCAGATGGAATTTCATCGAGTTACTCTTATTTGTACAATGTTTCCCTTAATAGCGGCTGAAATTAAATTACCTTGAAATTTGGCGACATTACGGTACCTAAGTAAATTTTACGCTATTAAGATACTGAGTGTATTTTACGATTTACTTCTCAGTTCTCACACCATTTAGCAAGATGGGAACCTTTTGGTGGTGGATAATCTACTTATATAAAATGCATCTTATCTTATCAAACGAAAACACATGGTCGTAAAAACGCGACTATTCGCAGCTACCACAATGCAACTTGAAAACAAAACATTCAAGATGAATTTTTACTTTACCTAAACGAATCAAAAAGAGTGTTACGCGGAAGTTTGTTGTTAAATCTTGAAATTCCCTTCAATTTTTTTCAACTTTTATTACGCACGAGATGATAAATAAACGGATTTATGGAGAGAAGTAAGTATTTGTGAAATGTGTAAGAACAAATTCCATTTGTACATTAATTTCTTGTTATGTCGACGAGCTGAACTTTTATATAGAAACCGTACAACAACGTCAAGTTGATAATAATATATGTATTATGCTAACTAACACAAAAAAAGCAATTGTACTCAGCTACTCACATTTATAACGGCTCTACACGTAAAAAAGGAAGCTTCTTCTTTACTCCACGTGTCAAACTCCTGTAACCATAAAGAAATCTTGATGTAAAAAAGTTCAATTTACCTGACAATGATACAGATCACGTTTAATGGACGTTTGTAGAATGGATTCCAACGCGTATTTTATACATAGCTTAGTGTAATATACCTCACAAGATACAACTTCGACGTTTCTTTTAAATCAGAAATTTACCAAACAATCGTTTTCTAATCGTGTTCTTAACAATTTACATTTCTTTATTTATTTCCCAATACAGTTACTTTTCGTGTTGTCTCTAGCAGCGTAATATCTGATTTGAAATTCCGAATTCTATTTCAAACCGTTTCTTCATAGTTTTGCACGTGTCTAATGCGCTGAATTTGTGTTCACAATAAAATAAAACTATTCTTTATACGTGGAGTATCGTATAGGTAGGTTCCAATTATAAACCAGAGTAAAAAAAGTTTCGATGAAAAATTAATTGAAATAGGCTTAGTGAAAGTTAATGGATTTTATTTTCTCGAAAAATTTTGCTCGCAGTTAAGCTACCTCAAGAGTTTGAATCGCGTGCTTGTTTGATATATAGAGGCAATAGAGGTTTTGCTATAATATACTACATCGTACGTACTTACATGATTTTTTCTTAAATGGATTTTAATTGTTTAGTGATATGATTTACAATGTATTGAGAAAAATTAGTTGACTTACTCTGTTCACATGATCACGAAGTACATTTGAGTATACCATACATACAGCTTCCATAGCTGTAAAAGTTATGATACCCAAGATCCAAAGAGATATTAAACTGTATTTCTCCTGAAACAGAAAATTTTCGTTTTGTTATCATTAGTATACGGTTAAATAAATGTGTACTCTGATTTTCAGCAGGAAGTTATGGTGAAAAATTATTAACATGATTACATTCATCTTCAATTTTTAATAACTTTTTCAAATTTTTGCTACAATAATAAGTAGGTATGTAACTATGTATACCTACTTAATGTGTAGATAACTAGATAGGTATTACAATATCAAAAAAATACCTGTTGGACTTGAAAATTGGAATGAAATCGTTCAACAATCAACATGTATAAAATGTTCGTTTTAATGCCTTTTCCAAGCTAAAAATAATGCAATAAGAATCGTAAATACAAGTTGACTTTTTTTCCTTAATTTCATTTGTGAAAACGACGAAAACACACGGGGTTTCACAATACCAATAAAACTGTAATGGTAGATATTTAATATTTTCCATAATATGCCATTAAAACACACTTATCTACTTATTATGAAAAAAATAGAAATAAACAAAACAATTGTTTTTTGATTTCCTGAAAAAAGAAAACTCCGCATGTAAAGATTTGATTCTTAAGCAACAGGAGATCTTCTAACCTCATATGTTTACAAATAACGTGAAACTTATCAAACAATAAAATTATCTACCATGAAATAGCAAACAAAAAAATGCCTACCCTCTGATATAATAAGCGGAAAATTTACATTTTTATTAGAACTATCTCGAGGGATATTTAATTTGGGGAATAATATTTCAATATCGCGATTCGAGTTTAATATAAAACTCTCCAAAAAAAACCATTGCTAATTTGCGTCGTTTCTTTAAAATCTCTTTTAATATAAAGAACGACTTTTCAATTTTTGGAAGTGACGTTGTTATATTATTTCTTTTTTGAAAACACTTCAAGTTTACGTTTTAAAATTATACAAGAACCGTTCTATTTTATTAATGACGAAATTTTCAGTACTTTTTTGTACGAATGTTGATATTTTGAAGGCATTGAATTTCAATGTAAAAAAATAATTCACAAACTTATCATTAATAATATTGTTAGATTAGAAATAACTGAGATGTTGGTAATTTTTCATCATTTATACGAATTACCAATTCAAAAAACCAAATGCATCAAAGAAAATGAATAAGTAGGTATATTATGTAAGTAAGCTACATTAATTCCTATAAGTATATTACATTGGGGTGTTGGGGACAATTCTAAAACATTTTGTGTAATGTAAGTTAACCTGACTCAACTTAATCAATCATTCGAATACTTTTTTATAATTTACCATTTTTGCTGATCTTTCAAGTTTGAAAGTCAATTTTTTTGATACTTTACGTAAACATTCATCAAAAGATTTGTTTACTTAATATGTTTATTTTAAAAACTTGAATTTATTCAAAAAGCTGAGCAAACGTCTATCACTCAAGTTGACAAAGATATGCAATAGAATTCTAATATGAGTAAACAAAATTAGAATTTGTACCATGTATAGTTACCCTTTCTCTTAACAAATTTTCAATATAAATGAATGAATTAGGTAGGTAATTTTAAACATGTGCTTAGAACAGATTGATTTTGAAACGATGTCATGAATTTATAATAATTAACATAGCCAGCAAAAAACAAGAAAATTGTGTAGTTTATATTAAAACCAACGAGAAAAATTGTTTAAAAATTCTACACAAATTCTCCAAGTTGATACTTAATTTTGATTCCGTTTCCTGACTTATTCGCTTCGATCTCGCTGATAAACTTAGTCTCATCAAAGATTCGTATTTCTCTAAACGAATTCTTTTTTAAGAAAATTCCGTTTACTTGCCAAAAGAAGTGATTGAAAAAGGTTTGAAAAAGAGCCAAGATTTCTCAAATGTATTGGAATATCGGCTAAGGAAAATTAAACAAAGTTGAAACGATAGTGATATCTAGAAAATAAATTTTCGAAAATCTCACAAAGAAGTATGTAGCTACCTAAATGAATTGAAAAATGTTGCAATAATTTCAGCATTCATAAAGCCACAATATTTTATTAACTGTAAAAAAACAAAACCGTCCTTATTCTACCTAAAATTTAGATAGTAACTAATTCGCTACTTTATATTCAATACGAGTTTTACTCGTTACGCATTATATCAAGCCTACAAAAGATTCACGTCGCATTCAAACACAGCATATTTTTATGTAAAATCACGAAATAACCCAAAATTGTATTTTAGAATATATTTTTGGGGTCAAAATGGTAAAAATGAATCTACTTTTGTTTTTATTTACAAGATATGAAAACGAAGCTTTTCTAAATATACGATTCGACGATGTGCATTTCACCTGAATCAAACATCAAGCTTAAACATTTTCCATCAATTCATTTTCTATTGAAGGCAAAAGTCAACTTATACGTACACATTAGCTTTACACGAAGAACTTTTAGCTTTTAGAATGGTAGTAAACGAAAGCCTACTATGTGTACATTTCAACAATCCAATTCACCTTCCATGTTTGTTTTATTAAAACAATCCCGTAACATTTACCTCAACGTTTATAACTTTATTTGCTAGTATAATTTTAACAAATAACACGAACATATTTCGTTTCAAAAGCATGAATGGATAAATTGTATAAGCAAATCTTATTTTATAGCAACAGTTGGTGAAACTTCTTCATAAGAATACGTCATGAATTGAGTTGCTTTTTGAGAAATGAGAAAATATCTTGAAAAAAATAATGATTTACAGACACGACATTTACGACAAAAGAATAGCGTGGTTTCACAATATTTTAATGGCATTGTACCTTGAATTAGTTAATTGTACGTTTTTCAAACAGTACTCGCGTGACTTGATCAAACTTTAACAACCAACTTGCACTAATTCCTTAAGACACCTAGGATAAAACTTAATCAGCAGCTTTGTTTTAAAAAAAATTCAATTGAAGGAATGTCAAGATTATATCTTCTACAAAATAAATACAAACTAACGCGTACATTTTTTCTTATTTTTTATAATGCATCAAATGAAAATTAGATAGGTACAATGATATTATTCATTTGTGGTGATAATTCTTTCATAAATTTATGATTTGAATGAACTTTTTCAAATTACTCATTTCAAAAAATGATTGAAACAAATTCCCAGTTAAATTCTACTTCATCAGTTTCGAAAAGAAGCGTATAACACGTAGTTAGAGCACGTTTGTTAATTTTCGGTCATCTTGAAAATTACCACCTATGATGCTGCGAGTAATTGCACCGAAGTTGAAACGAATTTCGCAAATTGATATAGTAAATTACTACAAGTAATTCAACTTTAGAAAAAAAAACTCCAAAAACCAAAAGAAAAAAAAGAAGTAAAAATCAGAACACTTTCTTCAACTTCGTACGTACATGACTTCCGCTACAGCGAATAAAATGAATGTTCTACAAGTATTGGGACGTTGAACTAAAATTCCAAAAGGGAGGAAATTTCATTGGGAATTTGTGAGGTTGAGTCGATATTTTACATTTTTATCGCCAAAGGTATTTTCAAATACGAATTATGACTCGAATGGAAAGGATAATTCGATAAGTACATATTAAAAAAAAACCTTTGATAACATGCCAAAGCAAATATTATTTACTAATTTCTCATTTCGTTTAAAAATTCAGTGAAGAATTTCTTATAAAAATAATCTGCGAAGCGATGATGATCAATATTAATGAATTTTACAAGTGTTTTTATAACATCTTTTTGCGTTTTTTAAATCGAAGAATTTTAATCAAAAGCGTACT
This sequence comes from Maconellicoccus hirsutus, assembly GCA_003261595.1. Taxonomy (NCBI): domain Eukaryota; kingdom Metazoa; phylum Arthropoda; class Insecta; order Hemiptera; family Pseudococcidae; genus Maconellicoccus; species Maconellicoccus hirsutus. Next base: position 21,067 of record QBDW01001723.1, read on the forward strand.
GTGTTTATTATAAGTAATGAATATGGTGAATAAGTAAACACAGATAGTACGCGTGAAAACAACCAGTGTAAAACTAATATCTGATATTTGTGGTTACGGTTAGATAAACACTTGGATAAATTTTACCAGAAAATTAAAATCAACGAATTTATTAAAGTTTGATAATAAGGTTCAAACGAAGTCAAAGTAAATTGGGTTTTTTGTTCTACGCTTTCGTTCTACAAGCTTTGGAGCTATGAGTAAACTTCAAATAAAATGTTGCATCTTATTTTGGATAAGTAATGATTGTGTCAAAAGTTGATATACAAATGCACAAACATACATGTAATACTAATTTATTAATTTATTTACTGAGAAAATAAAATTTTCACTGTTGACTTGTGAGAAGAAATGAAATATTATTCATTGTTCCATGAAAGTTGGTAACACTGCTTTGTTGATAAGAAATCCTACTATGATTTTCTAACGCAGCAGATCGATGATAATAATAAGTAAATTAGTAATTATCGTGATGAAAGGAGGCAAAGATTAGCAAAAGAAATAAGAACAGCTGAAGATCTACGAATTTAGTGTTGCGAACTTCTTTTTTGGTGATAAACGAACAATGAATTTGAATTAGTGTGCTTGTAAGCTGAGGTCTCCGATCACGATCTGATCTGTCTTCTTGTTATCAATTTTGACTTCGACCAAGTCATTCTTGAAAATTGCGTTAGAAGTATTAAGCGATAATCTTACAAGTTGGATTACATTTACCTGCATATTTTATGTAGTCATTAGCATTTCTAAATCAATTTTGATTACCTCGGATATGTACATGTATTACATATGTATGTAGGTTAAATAAAAATATTACGCTGTCGTTTAAGGTAGCGTTGTACTTATGAAGATACCTATCAAAAAATGTTCTTTTTAAACGTCAACCTCTATTTTTCAGCCTCGTAGCAAATATATGAATACAATTTCGCCAAGTTTTTCGCCTGACACGAAGATTTTCAGCGGTCTTGTTCACACACACGGAATGCTGCAACGCTTATCTCTTTCGGATGATATCATATGTGAGGCCAACACTATTATGATTCCAACGTTTAACCTCGAAAGTTCTTTTTTTTTACGGCAAAGTACAATATTTTCGGGTTCTATACACCATTTATATCAGGACTGTCGTTTGATAAAAGAAAACACAAAAGAATATCGACGGCGACATTTGAATCCAACATCCCTATTATAATTTATAAAAAATGTTCCCGACACCAGATGACTTATGGCTTTATAGGATATCTAACATTCTGAGGTTATAAAATGTCACACCCCGCTTTCGTGAACTTTTAACTTCGTATTATTTTGTATGTAATATATGACTACCAAGCGATATACTTCTATTATACGATATAACGTTATTTTCATGAATTTATAAAGTTGGAAATCACCGCGAATGTTATTTATTTTACTTAGTTTTTTTCCTCGCTTGCAGAGTTTTTGCGTGAAAACGTGCAAATTTATGATTTTGCAGTTTCATATAGCTGCGCATGCACCTCGTCGCGTCTAAACTTTCTACGACAAATTAAACGTGCATAAAATGGTTCCACGTAGGGGTCTTGAAATCATTTCGTTATTTTTTCTCCTCTGATTTCCCTTCGCGAATTTTTACAACCCGTTCGAATGATTAATAAAAAAATTTTTCTCGTATTTCATTTTCTATTAACCGTGTAACGTTGTGTTTTTAAGTATTGTTCGAGTGTATCTAAGCGTAATAGTTTTTACTATCCCTTTATTATACGCAGCAAAAAAGAATCAACAATTTTCCCCAGTTTTTAAAAATATGTATTTATGGAACAATGAATCGTATATATATTGAGAATTATGAAGCACTGAATTTTTTCCTCGACTAAATTAACTTTTCGCTGAAAAACGTCCTTCATCTATGCATTTTATCGCGAAAAAAAAAATGGGTAAATATAATGATTCGAAAAACTTAATTTGGAAGTCGCTGCTTGAACGTATCGTTTCAAATATTCAAAATATGACTATGCCTAATGTTAAATTTGTCATGCTTAATTCGGGAAAAATGACAAACCCTAGCAGAAAAAAATTCTCGTAGAGTAAAGAAAAATATTTCAGATGAGTGGGCATAAATGATGTAGAAATAAATCACAAGTTCCTAAATCCTAATATATATGCTCATCACAGGTTGATGTTGAATGTGAAAAAGTTGAAAATTTCTGTCATTGCTGAAGAAAAAGATGATACATTGGTGACAGAAAAGTTGCAAATGGTTGTTAACTTGTTACTTTGTTAGATAAAATGAGAAACGTTGTTAATTTTGAGCGATTAATGTCGGACTAGCTTCGGATTAAAATCCTCGCAACGGCATATATTAAATAGAATTACAGCAACCAAAAGCGTGACTTACAAGCAACATCCGAGATTAATTAACAGATGTCGTTGTAAAAATTTTTCCTATGACAAAACTCCCAACAATGTTTAATCCTTTCTTTTACAAGAAAATGTTTTCATTGTCGAAAAAAAAGAAACAAATAATACGATTAACTCATTTTTTTTAAATTTAAGCGAGAAGGTGAACTAAAAAAAATTGCGTACAATTTTACGTCGAATGTGAGGAAATATTTACTTCGGAGACGTTTCAATAACCTTTGATAACGTTGTTTTAAATGCTCAAATAATTTAATTCTTTCTTTTGAATCGCAGATCGGAAGAATTAAAACATCGCTACATTTCTACTTGGAAAAAAAAATCAAATGAACTTCTACTTAAAACAGTCAACCACAGCATAGCTGAAATCTGAAATGAAGATGGAGTCTCATTTCAGTCACAACAATCGCATCAAAAGTTAAATCAGCTTGCGTACCAGTCCGCAAGTCAGTGAGACATATTTATGTCTTGGCTTCGCTAATTACCTCAATCACTAACATACATACAACTGTAAAAGTGTACTAGGGGGCTAAGGACCAAACAATCCAAATTTTGGATTTGATGTTTAAATACGATTTAAGGAAAACTACCATTTCAAATTTTTAAACCTCAATTTTAGCACCTCCCCTCCAAAATTTGTGGCTTTTAAAATCAAAATTTGCATTTTGCTATAGTATTAGTGTCAAGAGTCGATCAAGAGCTTTCCATAAAAAAAGAACAGCTTCCTAATTATGATAGGAGCAGGGGCTAAATGAAAATTAATGGAACTTCTATACGCCTTACAATAAGTATGGATATGCAAAAAGTTGAATTTCGTTACACTTGAGAAGTAACGCTTTTTCATGACGATTTCGATTTATGTGTCAAAGTAAAGACATGAAAATTTCAAAAGATTTCCCATCGTAGAAATGAGCTTACATCAAATACACGTGAAATAGCTATTTCTTATTTTCACGATAGAAAAATTTCTTAATTTTTGCAGCGAAGCTGTCTTCGAAAAAATGCATTTTAAACAGGAAATATTCGACTTCTCTCGTTCATATCATAGATACCTAATTACTATACCTACAATCTCGTTCATTCAATTCCCAACAGCTGAAACTTTTCATTCGTTTGAAAAGTCTGACTGCGGAGCAATTCCTACTCCGGCATTCCTCTAGTTTGTAAAATCAACCACTATTGAAAATAGTCTATTGATGTTCCTGTATGAAAATTACACGCGGCTAGTTACTCGAGTTTCGAAAAGTTCTTTCATTTAATGTCTTTGTATTAATTATACGTTACACTAGTTCGAAACGAACAACTTATTCTATTGAGTTGTAGCATCATTTAAGTGGTTTTCTTAAATGTTAATCAACTCCGAAAATTGTCAGCTAATTGGCATCTCAAAGGTATCATTTGAAACGTGAATGTTAATAGAATAAGTATCCGTCGAGCAATGTCTTTATTTTTCAACAGTCACTTAACAGACGATGAACTAAGCACACGAAATGTAGTGTTGCCTATGTAATTACCGCTTAATTTGCTCAAATAATTATTTATCGATTTTGTAAAATTTCAAGTATTTTAAATCGAGTTAATAACGAATATCTTGTTTCTGTGTGTTTTGAATAAAATCTCATTACCAGATACAAAAATTCATTCAAAACAAAAATTTATTTGAGTTAAGAAATAAATTGTAATATTTATACTATATTTTCAAAGAATCTCGCAAAAAAAAAAATACAGAATAAATCCACGAAAAACTTTCATATAGTTTTTGTTTACTAAAATGGAAATTTCAGCATTTTAAATCGCATAAAAAATTTTTGAAATCTTGATTTATATCATTATTTTATTGTTTCGCTTTTTTCATTATTAAAAAAAAAAAACAACCGTGCTATCAATTTTTACGATGTTGCGAAAGAAACATTCCTCGGAGATGTGTGTTTTGGAAACTGAAGAAATTTTGCCATCACTTCTCTTCTTATCGTTTTCATAAGCTCATAATGAACGATATGGAAACGTGGTTTTTTGCGGTGTTATACGTATTACACGTAGTACACACGTTGAGTTGCATTTTAATGGGGTTTCTTTTTATTTTTAAAAGTATTTTACTTATTTCATGAAATAAAACGATTCATATCAATGTTTGATTGCAATGCAACTTGAAAAAATATATTTACGGTTTTATCGTACAGTAAATTCTTGAAGATAAAATTTCTTCGAATAAAAATCGATAAGTTTTCAGTGTTTTATCGAAAAATCTTAAAAGCTTGCAATTGAAGTGCTACTGATATACATCTGAATGGTGGAAATGTCAACTACGCTAAGCGCGAAAAAAAAATCGCGGTTTGTCCAAAGACAAGCTCTACAAAGTTTTTCAACGGAATTTTCAGGACTAGAGTAATGTAACTAAATGCTCTCTTACCTATATTTTCACTTCCCCACTTCCAGTCGTTCAAGTTGCACTTTACCAACCTGTCTAACTGCCGAAAAGAGGAGACCAAAACAAATATTAAGAGTAGTTAAACAATCTATCATCAATCGAGTACAATTCAATTAGCACCTCTCTCATCCTACTCCCATCACTTACACTATCATCATCTTGTCTGTCCGCTTAACACCTATTTTAAAATATTTCGAAAAGGGTGCAACACAAATTGAACACAATTCATTGATACTCTTCACTCCTCATTTTCCATTTCTTCAATGGCAAGTAGAGGAAATAACCCTTTATGGATTTGTTTTTGAATTTTCAACTAACATGTAATAGTTACGCTTTTATTTTCGCATTTTCGCACTTCCACTTCGTCAGTAAGTACTGCTGAAAAGTTTATGCGTTCCATAAAAAACACTTTTAGTTGATAAGTTTTTAAGTAACTCCATAAACCGCATATAAAACACCAATTATAAACGTACCCATTGAAAAAAAAATTTTCACTGCATTAAGATTACAAAATTATCACCTAGGTCGTTTTTTACAGTAATTACTTATTCAACAAAACGAGCTTTCAAAGTAGCAAAGAAAAATTGTAACCAAATTTCACTCGTAAATTATACGTATCAAGAACACGTAGCTCTCGAAATGATAAAAATGTATCTCTTGTTATTAATCCCTTCGTTAACGCCTTGTTACGTTGTTAAAGACTTTTCAAAACAGTTATATCACGTTGTGGAGCCGATAGCATTAAAAAACATTAATAAAGCATTTCTCAAATCGTCCTTTTGACCTTTTAAACCGTAGTAGAAATCACTTGGGGCGAAATATGTTTGCTTATTTAAATTTTATACGTGGATAAGTTTGTGTGTTTTGGTAACGTAGTCTACAAAACGTTATCATTGCTACAAATAACTAACTACGTAATATAAAAACTGATTTTTTGTTTGTAAACTAAATACTTTTAATTTTGATAAGAAAGTATGTAAATTTTGTTTGCAAAATTATCAAAAATTTCACTTCAAGTATTTACCATATGAATACAACAGCAACTATCGAGATAACAAAAAAGTGAATCGGTACGTAACGTACGATAATATAATAAAATACTTTTTATCGCTGCGAAAGAGTCAAATGTATGTAATGTAGCCTACTTATTACCTTGTTAATTACTTATTCCAAACATAACAAAGTAGGGTGTTACAACTTGATACCAGAGTAAACTACATCATCAACTTGAACGCAAATAAAATCTCGGAATCACCTAATACAAGAGTTATTTTACCTGAAAAACACCCTCCACTTATCACATAGAACAAGAATGTTTTAAAAATGAGAACAACGTATGTGATTCAGTTTAACGATTCGCTAGCAAAAGGTCTTTTCCGAAGGAAAACTTGAAAACATAACAATAGAACTTTTAGAAGGCAGGGTGACCATTTCTCGGCAATTTATTTTCTTTCCCTTGGTGTTTTCTAAAGAGATTACGTCGGCACGTTTAAACTAACGGCGGCTTTAAAGAAAGATTGCTCTTTCATCTAGCACTAAGGCTTCGGTGAATTGCTACAGTTCAGCTATGTCAACAATTCGATGCTATCTCACCTATCTATACCACGTTAAATTACCTCCCACTATAGTTCTTGATCAATGTACTAGGATACTTTTCTTTGTTATAAGTTGTGGTGAAAACTTACGTCGAAGGAACAACTAGGACATTCAAAATTTCATTTTTAATAGACGGAAGTACCAGTGACGTCACAATATGGCGATACTTCGTTATCAGTACGGTTTTTGGGAACAAACAATCTTTTCATGTAAATTTCAAAATTTCAAAAAGAAAATGAATAATTTTGTAATTTTCTTTAGTTTTTCAAATCTATTCAAAAGTAATTAAAAATACCATGTTGTTGGGTACCGCAATGTGGACCTCGATCGATGCAAAGATGAAACAGATCAACAATATCAATTTAGTACTTCGAGTGAAATCACCTAAATGACTTCTCAGCGAAATAACAAAATTTCCATTCTTTTATTCTAAAAATTATAAAAATACCGTTTGTTTGCTCCCAAAAATTTCACTAATAATGCGGGACCGCCACATTGCGACGTCACTGGTACTTCCGCATATTTCAGTAATGAAATAAATTATAACCAGCGTAAGACGGGGCTACGGGTGTAGTGGGTTTCATAACGAATTTTTGCAGTAAAAAGCTCTAAAATCCCTATAACCAGAGCTGGATTTAGACATGGGCAGAGTGGGCAATAGCCCAGGGCGGCCATGTCAACCAAAAATCTGAAAACTTTCATCACTTTTCAGTAAAAATCAATTTAAAGTCTTC
>QBDW01001724.1:0-26304 GCA_003261595.1 Maconellicoccus hirsutus
ATAATTTCGTCTCAAGGCGGTGCTTTAATGTCGTTTGGGTTTAACTCTTAATGTAATTTCACAGCGAGTCGAAATTAATTCACTGCCAAATTTGTACATTTTTATCATGCTACCTGCAAATTTGTTTTCTATTTACGCACATACGACTTGTATTACTTTTTTGCGTAGTCCTGTTGTTGATATGTAGTTTTTTGTATGAAAATAAAACAAATCAACGATTATATTTAGTGATATTTTTTAGTTGTACTTTATCTGACTGTAAACGTATTTCACATTAAATATTTTCTATCGATTTTGTATTGTTGTTTTACTTTTAATTCGGCGTTACTTCGTGTGAATCTGCTTTCTGTGAAGGTTTTTTTATAGATCGATTCTAATCTATTGATATCACTCAAATCGATAAATAAACCAACTAAAAGACCAAAAATCTGATGTATTTGGTTGGAAAATTATGAAAACGTAGTAAAACTTGAACAATAAAAAATTTAATTTTTAATTAATTTAAATACAAACTTATTAATACACAAACTTTATCGATTTGGATTATAAGGGCAGACTAGAATCATTCGGGTTAATTTTAAATCGAATCGAGTTGCTGATACAAGTCGAGTCGACCAAGTTTGTCAAATCATTTCAGTCGATTAGTGTTGATGCAATCGAGTCGAACGATTAAATCGATTTTAACTACTTGAAATCAAGTGGAATCGATTTGATCAATTGAATCGTAAATCGAACGAGTTTTTCCAAATCGATTAATCGATTTTTTTACTAAATCGACAACGTATGTTCTTGTAATATTTCCTACGAGCTTAGTCGACTCGACTTGTATTAGCAACTCGATTCGATTTAAAATTAACCCGAATGATTCTAGTCCGCCCATATAATCCAAATCGATAAAGTTTGTGTATTAGGTAATAAATTTGTATTTAAATTAATTAAAAATTAGATTTTTTATTGTTCAAGTTTCACTACGTTTTCATAATTTTCCAACCAAATATATCAGATTTTTGATCTTTTAGTTGGTTTATTTATCGATTTGAGTGATATCAATCGATAAGAATCGATTTTAAATCAAATCGAGTTGATACGAGTTGAGTCGATCAAGTCTATCGAACCGATTCAAGTCAATTCGAGTCGATCAAATCAATTTATCAATTCGTCTGTTCAAGTCGATTTTTCAATTTTTTTTTTTACAAAAATTAATAGATTAATCGGTTCAAATCACCAACCTTATTTCAAAATATAGATAAGCCACCTTCAACTTCTATACATCAAATAATGAAGGAATAAGGAGAGGGAGATGTAATGATGTATTCTATAAAAGTGGGAAACGTCAGTTGATTAAAAAAAATACCCGAAATCAGAATGGAAAAATTACGAGATTCTCGTCCCACTCTGGCATTTCGAAAATCATCTTCTATCCTTTTGAAAGCTCAAAGAATTGTTACTCAAAATGTAGTAATTTATTCGACATATGAATACTTATGCACAATGAAATCATATTTACAGCAACGAAGTTCGATTAGAAAATCCATAAATAATGCAAATCTTGCATCTACGCAATAATTTCTGCCAAAAATTACATTTTCGTCACAAATCTCATTTTTTATGGTTTCTACCGAATTTCCAGCATGAAACAAGCTTAAATTAGCATTCTACAATAACAACACGCAGGACTAAAATTACATTGCAATAAACAAAGAATAAAAAAATAGTACAATCGCATACACAAAAAAAACAATCGCCTAAAGCGATTTTCTTTAATAAAGCGACACAAAAACGACCACCAAAGTCTTCAATATATTGGCAATTTTTTCAACATTTTTCTTCTGCAGCCGTGGAACAATCGTAATTCGATCATTTTTTTGTACTTATCCGTGATTGAAAATCTGTAAATAAAATCGTCATCAGGTAAGCATCAAGTACGTAACATTTGAATTGAAAAAGGTAGAGGTACCTTTGTACTCTTCATACATTTATAAATATCTCAATTATACATCTAAACACGGATGAATTTCTTTAAATAGCATAATCCGTATGTTAAACCGAATTCAGCGCACGAGATACACGAATTTCGAAGGTATAATTCACAGTTGAAAAATTCCCAATTGAAATCTACCCTTGGAATTGGTTGTTTGAAAAAAAAAACAGATATGTTTCACCTTTCAACAAGTTGTCTTATAGGTTTCCTTTCAAGGCGGCTTCGAGGCGAGGTAAGAATATTTCAAGTATGTAATTCTAACGCGATAAATTTTTTTATCGATGTGGAAATACTGTTTATTGGGTAAATTTTCAAAAAAATAATAAAGGATAAAAAATTGATTAAAAACTCCGCCTATTCGAATTGAATAAGTACTTGAGATTTGGTCGTAAATTAGCTCCGTGTACGTACCACTTGGTAGTTTGGGTTGATGAAATAGAAAACGGGACTATTAGCACAATAATGTAATAGAGCCTTTGTGTGGCCTAACATAATAGGTATGCGTATACGGCTAAAAGCTAGTAACATTTCGAAAAGATATGTCAAAATGACATCTCCTTTTAAAAACAGAGCGGCTTCTTTGTCATCGAGTATACGATATAGATCCAAGGTTCTCGTTTTCATGCGCGTCATTATGCACATTATTCCAGTCTCCCTATTTTTTTCTTCTTTTTGTCGCGTTACGCATATGGGCGTAGGGATCATTTCTTTCTCGAGATTCACGACCTTTTTTTCATTGTGCGCATTCTTTTGACCCTTGATCTTTTCTTAGCGTGTGCATTTCAAAATAAACTACCCAATTTCAAGGAATGGGATGCGTAACTTACTTCTAGAGGTTGACCATTTCCTCCAGCGCCATTCCCACCGCTTCCGCTGTTACCAGTTCGTTCCGAATGTGAAGACATCGCACCCCCGCGATAAGTTCTTTGTCTTTCTTCAAATTCACGAAGTCTCTGATTGTATCTTTCGATTTGATCGCGTAATAATGCGTCTTCGACCTATTGTACAAAAGTCACGATAATGGATACATGTGAAAAAAGACATTCCGCGAAAAAATTATTTACCGTTGCTCGTTCTTCGTCGTATTCCAAACAACCAACACCGTCTAATCTTTCCAGGTCGATCCAGCCGCGCCAACAAACGCAAACTCCATTCATTATGAAGTGTGACCGTAAATGCACCTAGTAAATAAGTCACGTAGTTAAAAGTCGTTCCAAGTATTCGATCACAATCGCGACAAATACACGCGGCGAGGATTTTAAACCACCCGCGGAGGTCTTCCCAGGCACCAAGAGTAAATGAATCACAATTACTTTTCCGTGTTCTTTATCAAAATCGGTTTCGCGAATTGTCGAATTGCTCGAACTATTGGGCATGTGTTGTTGATGATGATTGTGATGGTGATGATGATGGTATCCATTTGCCGCCGACGTATTAAACACCAATTGAATATTGGTTCCGGTGGCCACAAAAGCCTATAAAGAAGAGCGATTATTTGAAGGAAAAACTTGATTATTTTCAATTCGCTTACAATTTCGGTGTGTCCTTCGCGACAACCGTTCTGAAATCTAATTTGCCGTTCTTCTTGAGGACGATCTCTATAACCGGTATATCTAACCTATAAACGCGAATAACCATTATTCAATGTCGAATGAAATTAATCCTTCATTACATCCACTTATATATAAAATCTATAAATATGATTATATCGGCCTCGTATAAAACAGGGTCGCGATATGGTTAAGGTAAGGGGACCATCAACAAAAAGGACATTTCGATATTTACCTACAACGAGTATATACACGAAGGGTAAATAAACAACACGAGTCGCCTTACAACTGGTTTAATTTCTTATCGATGACAAACATTTACAAGTACCTAATAAAATTCCCAACCTGAATGAATCTACGTAACTACAGAGAACCCATGAGTCATAGGCAATTTACAATATGTTCAACTTACTTCACTTTCTCGACTGAGACGTCTAAATAACTCGTCGGTTTCAAATTTATGCTTTTGGTCTGGTACAACTCTAGGCATTTTGAAAATAAATCTAGGCTTCGGTTGCTCGTATAGGCTATCGAATGGGCCCAACATACCGACACCGCCTGGTAAAGTGCTAGCTTCACTCATAGACAACATCGTCGATTACTGTTATTTACAATCTGAAATATCGACGAATACGTAAAACTAAGCGTCAATAAACAATAAAAAGCAGTCGTCGTTTAGTTGGTTTGTAAATGTTGAACGTTAATGAATATCACTTTAGTATTAGACATTCGATTATAACTCACCAATACGATAGCATAACTTTTACACAGAAATGAAAACTTGATGAAATTTAAAAGATAAAAGATAAAAATGTAACTCGAAACAAACGACGTAAGCCAAACGCAACACCTCACGTAGATGATGAAGAACCAAGCACTAACTTTCCTTTAAACGTATACAGTCACAGCAACAAAAAGCTGAAGGGTGGGAAATCAATATTCGTAGAATATGAAGTGGAGAGGGTACGTTGTTCTTTTTTATACAGCGTAAAGTAACTAAACCACGCCTTCTTTTTACAGATCAACCTATACGTGTTTATGAATTATGAATGAATTCGTGTAAAACACGAGTAATTAAATTCCTGCGATCGAAGATGAGGTATACGTGCGTTCAAGTTACTTATGGTTGAGTCTTGTCCCATCTTAATCAGACTTACTCTGAACTCAATAAACTAACTCTACTAAGAAGTTGAGTTTTTTGGTACCTAATGAGATTTCGGTGTAATTTGCAGAATGATTATATCAAATGACGAAAAAAAATATATGAGCTTAGAAATGTGAAATTTACATAAATATCCTCAACATTTCTAACACTCTGAAAGTGATGAGGTAAAAATTGATATATTCTATGTATTTAGGAAAAATGAAATAAAACTACTTGGTGTTTTAAGCTTGAAAACTTTTCAAATAATATTCAAAAATTTTATTAAACTCGAGCAGTATCAAGTCTACTTCAATAATCCATAAATAATTTCAAATGCTTAAAAAAATTCTCTTAGATTTTTTATATACCTAATACATATTTCATGTTCGATGTTAAACATTTTAACATGAATTTGTTTATCTTGAAATGATCTTGAATTCAGATAAATTGCTTTTATTTAATGCTGTTTAATTCATTGACTCTCAATTTTTTAGAATTAGGTTCGTTTATTTTTAATTAATTTAATTTTTATTTAATTTTTGTTTTATTTTATTCTACTTTTTGTATTCTATTATTTCTGTTCAAAAATTAATTATTCATTTGAAATATTTTTATGCAAAAAAATCGTCAACTTGCATTTATGACTACGACGAATGACGAGCGATTCAAACAATAAATAATTTAATAATTACAATTATTCTTATTGTTTCGTTATTTTTTCACGTTTTTTTTTTGATTTTTCTCTCAACTTTTCAATTTGGAAAATATAAAATTTCAAAATAGTACTTTCCCTTTTTCGAGGGAAATTTGATTATTTTTTTCTGGCAACAATGAAAAACAACGCTTATCTTCTAATCAGTTTTTCGAACTTTTTTCACTTTTCAGTAAAACAACGTGAAATTTGTCAGTTTTTTTCCAATTTCCTCAGCAAGTAATAATTTTTAAATTTAAAAATTCAATCAATGATAATTCCTATTAAAAACTTCGTCTAACAATATAAACCAATGGATAACGATTTGAATATTAACCTCACCGAAGAAGATGTAGTTTTTACGGTGAAAATTTTAATTCAAGATCATGTGAGTACCGTCATAGTCATTGAACGAAATCGTAACGATTTCTCAATCGAAATGTTCAATTTCTATACGTATAATTACTTTTTAGGAAGTCCATACTGTTATCGGAGGCAATGAATCTATATTAAAACAAATAAGAAACCAAGTAAGTGTTTGATATCATTTCAGAATCATGTCATCTCCAGAAATTATTTTATATTTCAGTCCGGTGCTAGTGTAAGCGTATCGGATGGATCTTGCTTGGATCGTGTAGTCACGATTACTGGAACTGTTGAAGAAATGTACGACGGCTGTAGAATGATTTTCGAACGTCTTTCAGCGGTATTTACATTAACTTACATTATCAGTATTGCAGTTGTGATGCTAATAATATTCTAAATATCTAGTATAACGAAGAAATCGACAGTAATTTTGATCCGGATAATTTAGTAATAAAATTAATCGTACCTGCATCACAATGCGGATCACTTATCGGTAAAGGAGGAAGTAAAATAAAAGAAATAAGAGAAAGTAGCGGAGCAGCTATGCAAGTCTCTGCTGATATGCTGCCTCATTCCACCGAAAGAAATGTACATATATCGGGCACAATTGACGCAATATTAGATTGTATCTATGAAATTTGTTATTCTCTGGTTACAGTAAGTTGGTAAATCTTTTTTAACAAATTTATTAGTCAATAGTTTCATTAATTTTAATAATCTCCAAGTCGCCAGTTAAAAGTAATTCAGTTGCGTATAAACCAACAAATGACATGGTAGAAGGACCTATAGTATTTGCTGAAGGAAAAGCGTATACGTTACAAGGTACCACCGCAGTTCCTATAGCCGATGTAAGTGTAACCATCACATGTACCTATATCAGATTAATTTTTGTTATTTTACTGAAGAAATAACGTATTTTAGGTGAATTTCTTACTGAAAAACGATCTGCTGCAACCATTCCTTGGGATTACTAATAATTCAGATGCTGCTGGTCAGTAATAATTTCTTTTTTGAACTAATAACAAGGTCGAAGTTGATTTTTGAAATGAACTTTTCAGCGATTGCAAGAATGCTTAAATCTCACACTTACAATAATAAATCTTCTATGCCTCCTACGGATAGGAAACCGAATTTTTATAAACAGGAATATCGTGTACCAGATAGCTGCGCTGGTGGAGTAATCGGTAAAAATGGAATTAAAATTACTGAAATAAGGTAACTTCGATAAATCTCATTTGAAGAAAAATTGAAATTATCAAGTTGGTATTTGTTATTTTGTTTAATTTTCCTCAGACAAATCTCAGGAGCTGTTATACATCTTTCTAACCTTGATGAAAGTTCTACTCACGAAATCAAAGAACGAATGGTTACTTTAGAAGGTACTCGGGAATCTATAGCATTGGCGAAATTCATAATTAATGCGAGGTGATTAGAAACAAAAAAGAAACATTAAATTCATTGCTATTATTTAATAACACAAATTATATTTCAGTATTGAACTTCAAAAAACGAACTTCGATAATCCGTCAAATGCCGAACAATACGAAAACATAGACACGGAATCCGCTACTTCTTCACTCATTAATATTTTATCAAGACCAGGCGCATTAAGCGTAGTATCTTCTTATTTAGGATATCAAAATATATCCGAATTTTTAAATAGTTTCGAAAATTCTCGATTTTAATATTTACGCGAATAAATCTAGCTATCCGGCCTTATTCTTTAACCGTTCAATAAAAATATCGTTACAAATGATTTATTTTATTGTCAAAGGAAAGTTTACAGCCATTAAGTTTACAATTGAATCGTTAATCTTCTAAATGGTTTATTTTAATCGTTTGGAGGATTCTGTTTTGGAAAACAAATTTCTTTATTTTACGAGATAGAAATATAAACAAAGCTAAGATGGAGAAGTATTGTATCCATGCCCATTTGATTATCTGCCAAAATCGCGTTTTGTAGACTATCTCTTGTTCGGCGTAATGAATATCAAGTGTTACGACCATCGGCTCGTTTTCCGCAGTTTCTGATTTGAAACGTTTCGTGTGATGAACTTCTTTCAAATTCACGTTTACTAATGTAAGAAAAACGAATTAGAAGTATACGATTTATTCAAATTTACCATCAGTTATTCAAAAATATACCATTATTGGAAGAATATTGTGATACGATTTTATGCATGGCATCGATTTTATTCTTTTGCTCCGAGATTTTGGTTAGAATCGTTGAATGATTACGTTTATGATGTTTCATGTGACATATCATGGGTCGTTTGAAATTAGCACTCAGTTCTGAAATAACATCCAGTTTTCCAATAGGTTGCGAAAAAGTAAATGACATCGTTGCAATTGCCTCCATTGATAATATACATTCACCCTGTAGTACAATTATTTTGGAAACCTCAATGAGTAATTAATCACACATTGCGTTTCTTATAATACACCAAACCATCTTACGTGTAATTTATAGTCGTAAATGAGAAGGAAATGAATAGCATCGATATCAAAGTTTGATACATTCGTTACATGCATGATCAAGTTCATCTTGTCATTTTTACCATCTTTGTTTTCATCTACTTCCACTACCTAAATTTAAAAAAAATTCTATTTTTCGTACATACTCCTGAAATTTCTATAGCTTACTTTCAACAAAGAACAATTGTCTGAAAATGGAGCTTTTGATTTCAAGTAAGTGTACGTTGAGCAAATCAAAGAAAAATGTGAAATTGGTGTTTTCGCTTCCAAAATGATCAAATACTGATACTTAAATTTAACCATTGGCTGTTCCCTGTAAAAATTTTCTTTTATCCAAAATCCTGAAATGAAAATAAACCAATGAGCATTCCGCCAATATGAGCGTTCAATATTTACTTACCATTACTGTTGTACGCCAATATGAAGGGTAAACCGAAGCAAAAAATGGAATTGAAGATCAAAAATACAGTCACATTAGATTTCAAATTAGCTTTATACTTCTGAGAGATACTTTTTGTATATGCAACATAATATTTAGCCATATTTCAACATCATATAAAAAAAGTACTATAGATTCTATTTTTTGAAAAGCGTTATGCGTTGCCATAGCAACGCAATAATTTCAGTAAACAACGGGTATTTTCTTGACTCGTCATTATAAGAGTTAATAAAATCTCGAAACGTTGGTTTTGCGAATAAAAATTGCTTATTCTTGAAGTATCTACTCATTTCATGCTATACTGAATGTGCGATTTTCAACAAAATGGCACCATTATTATACCCATTTCTCTTTTCTTCCAATGCACGAATTTTGATAATTTCCTCAATGAATATACACATTTTATCATCATCGCTGACTTTATTTTTCAAATACAAATCACATTAACTTAATAAAATCAAAGACTGTAAGTCTTTACATATTTGTTATTTGATTAATATACTATTACGTAACGAAAATAGTGAATAATAAATAAACAGAGTAGTGCAAAAGTAACAATGTATCAGATTTAAAAAATGTAACTTCGCGTTATTACATATTACGAATACGCGACAAAACACACGTGTCGCGTTCCTGCTAAAATTTTAAAAAGACCAAAAACAATTTATATATTTGGAATGAATTCGACTTGTTTTGTTCAACCAAATACAGAAATCGCGTTAACTCCGCTATACGTATAAAAAGTAGAAAAAAAGTACACTCACACAAATTAAGTATTTAGTTGTACAAAAAAAAAAGAATAGGTGCTACAACATTATTGCGTAATTATACATCGTAAATTATACAAATAAAGAACCATTGTAAGAAACTGATACAGCATTTACATTTTTAAAAAATTGATTGAGTTATAAAAATATTACAAATATACAGTATACATATATTCAGCAATAAAAAAATTCATATTTTGAGCATCATTAAAAGAAATGCAAATTAACAATATCAACTTAGCGTATATGTACACTGTAAGTACCGAAAGAATACTTTTTTAGAAGTAACTAAATTTAAGGACTACGACAACTTAAAATAAAATAATATTACACAGTCTTTTAGTTTATTCTAAAATTTCATTAACAAACTGCAAACGTAAATACTGTTGACAAATTACTAAAGGAAACAGGTAAACTATACTAGGTATATTCGTCGATTTTAAAAAAAAAAAAAGGAAAAAGAAGAGCAGCCGAGATAAAAAGAATAATAGAAAAGTAACAAAATCAAAATCGATATTGTTCTATTAAGAAACATTTCTAATTCGTGTGTTCAGCGATTCGCTAAAGCGATTATAAAATAAAAACGTTAAAACAAAATACTATACGTTTTAATCAATATGGCAGTAACCAAATTTCTAAATACCGATTCTCAATCAAAAATAATATTAAAACTTAATCGTATAATTAAAATAGGACTCGAATGCTAACGCTTATTAATGTTGTATTACAACATGTTCAATTAAATGCTTCGAAACGATTACTTTCTTTTAATAACTTGGTATTTTTTCAAATATCTGAATTTCAATACAGAATGTTCCAATAAGTAAAATTTCATTTGTAGGAATTCGCTTCGCATAGAAAATTATTCCAAATAAAACCAAAACAAGTTCGAGATTTTGAAAGACGTCAATGACGCGAACATCGAACATCATCTTAGACAGAATTTGCTAAAAGGAAAAATAATGACATAATTCAAATATAAATTCTCGCGTATTTCCATCAGGCAGAATTAAATTCTCAGAAATATAATACTTTTACTCACACTCGTCAACATTTTTTTTAGAGCACCTACATACGTCAGTATCGGAATTTGTTCAACGAAACAGGACAAAAATTGGTCCCGATGGGTACGGAAAAGCGATTGTATCAATTCGACATTTTACTGTAGAATAATAAATGCATCGAAAATTCCATTAAAAGAGGTTACTTCGGTGGAGATTGTCTCACGAGATATTCAACAAGGATTTTAATTTCTTCGTGAACGCGAACAATAGAAATGAACGAAGATATGTAGTTCGTAAATAAACTCAATTTGACTAGATTTCATTCATTTCGATTGAATTCGCCGCGTAGTGAAATTTCATGCAAATTCTAAAAAATATGGCAACCGGCAAAAATCACGGAGAAAATCAGTACCAGACAAAATCTTATAAAATTTATCAATAAATAACAAAACCCTTACTATACGTGTTCGAACTATTAAAAATTTAAAAACATGCAAAAAAAAGCGCCGTCAACGGAATATTAAAAATGTACAAAAAAAAAATTAAAAACAATAAAATGCGAGTCATTTTACAAACCCTCTTAATCAGGGTTACCACAACACGTGATATAATAGTAAAAAAAATTGAAGTTTGATCTACGTTACCCTTATTAATAATTTATTGTGATGATATTATTGTTTGGGAGAAATTATTATCTTATTAAATTCACTCTTTTGAAAATTGTGAAAATGCCAAAAACCAATAAATCGATGCTTAAAATTGATCAGAAGGATAAATCCTCGTTAATATTTAAATTTCAAAATATTTTTCACGTTTAAAACGACAAAACATAACGTTTCATCGTTGATAATACGATTAATTGACACAAAATCTAAATCTTAATTGACGATTTATTGTTAGTCGGCATTAAGAATTAATTTTAAATTTCAATCTCGCTGATTCAATTTCGCACCGGATCAACTAACCTAGTAAATGTTTCTATGTAAATAAGAAAAAAAAAAAAGAAAAAATAACCTAAATTAAAAAGCGTTTTTTCTCTAAATTTAAAAAATGCACTCGCATGTTTGGCGTATTTCACCTTTAGGTGTATAATTTACCCCTTAATTAAAAATTGTTTGAGATCCTTTAAAACTAAAGATGACTAGATGAATTTTAATTTATAAATACAGGAACAATCTTTATTGAAGATCTTCTTCTTCCTCCTCTTCCTCGAGGTCCGTTTCCGCGTCGTGACCATACATATCAGCTAATTTATCGAATCGTGGGCCCCATACGTTTAAGTAATCGTAATCATGTTGTTCGTCGTCGGTGCCTAAATACAAAATACCAATTAGTCCTGACTCGATAATCCTTGGTTAAATTTTTCCGCTCGTATTTACCAGACGCTAACGAAGACAACGATCCAGCAGTACTGCCAGCACCTTCGTACGCGTAATTACGCAAATCATCGTATGGTGGCGCGTTTAAATCACCATCGGCTCGTTTTTTATGTTCTTCTATAAATATACCGACATTTGGTTCGACACCTAGACCAGAAAGACCAGCTGCCATGCCCATACCTTGTTTGTGAATTATTCGAAATTAGAACAGTTCCAGAACTATAACGGAGTCGTAATTACATACCCATTTTACGGTTAGCGTGATGTTCGGTAGCAAGAGGTCCGCCGGCTACTGGAATTTGTAATGGGGTTATATCGTAAGCGGTCATGTCGTCTTCGCCGCCGCCTTCGTCGTCGTAGTTTATGATATTCTCTCTAACGTCGTCGTCCGGTCCGGCGTATTTTATGTGTGATTCTTGACGACGCGTGAATACCACGAAGATTAATACTAGAACTGAAGATGAAGGAATTTTTAGATTTTATGATACACGCGTTAAACGATGATTTCTAATAATCGAAACAATAACTACCGCTAAATACAAAATAAAATTCGATTCAAAAAGAAATATCGTAAGATTACTAACCACTGTTATATTTCAAAATTTATTTTTTATAAAGAATTTTGAAAAATTTCACAAATTTTAGTTGAATTTATTATCAAACATCGTTCAAATAGCATGAAAGCGCAAAAAATTGTCAAAATGTTGTTACAATTGTTTAAAACGTATTAATATTTCCTCAAAATTGCACAAAAATCGTGTAAAACGATTGATGAGAAATTAGGTTAAAATTGCAAAAAACCACCAGAATGCTGTTAAAATTTGTAATAATCGATCGAAATTTGTTTAAAATGGCTTAAAATTACGTAAAATTGTTAAAATGTTAAAACTGTTCAAAAGTGTTGAATATTTGTTCAAAATTGCATAAAAACTGTTGAATTGTTGATAAGACAGTTTAAAATTGATCAAAATCAGTTTAAAAATATCTTCGAAATGTTCAAAATTGTCAAAATGTTGTTCACTATTTCCGCTCAAAAATTTGGTTAGAATTCAATTCAAAATTGCAAAAAATTATCAAAATGTGATAAAAATAGTTTAAAATCGAACAAATTGATTTAAAATGGCTTCTTTTCTCAAAATTGCATAGAAATTGTTACAATGTTGTGAATAAAGTTTAATTTAAAATTGATAAAAATTTGTTTAAAATTGCTTAAAAATGCACAAAATTGTGAAAATGTTCTTAAAATTGTTTATAGTTATTTAAATTGCGCAATTATTGCACAAAAGTTGTGCAATTTGAACAACTTTAAAAAATTGTAACAACATTTTCATAATTTTGTGCATTTTAAAACAATTTTAAACAAATTTAGATCAATTTTAAGCTATTTTAACAACATCTCAACGGTTCTTGTGCAAATTTGAACAAATTTTGTTCATGATTCGAGGGCAGCAAAAACCCGGAACACGCTCATGATCGGGGCATTTTTAAAGGCTCGGGACGACTAGTTTCAAGGATAAGTGAACCTCTGTTATGAAATGTACGATATACTCGATGAATCGAAATCGATATGAATAAATAAATAAATAATAAAGTACGTTGTGATTTAAAACAAAAAAACTAAAAAATTTCAAACGTGATTCAAAAAGCTCGAAACTCAAAAACAAAACAAAACAGTGCTTTTGAAAACAAAACCAGTACTACATGCAAAAAAAAAATACTCAAAACCATCAAACACTACGCTTGATCTGTTTGCCGTCTGAATTCCGTAAAATTTCGAACCCCGCTGAATTTCAATCACGACGTCACCGCTTATTCTACCATTTAAAGAAATACTCACGAATTAAAGCTAAAAAACAAGAGACAACGGCCGCGAAGAATCCAGTGGATGGTACAATAATGCCACCGGATTCGTAAATAGGTATTTCGCAATGCGTGCCCGCAAACGCGGCCTGGCAATAACACTCGTATTGCGTCTCTTTAAAATTTTTTTTACAAGTTCCACCATTCATGCAGAGATTAACGCTGCATTCGTCTTCGCTGACACAAGTATTAAAATAATTTTGGAATCCAGCCGGGCAACTGAAAGCGTGAAATGAAAAATTAAGCAAGCGCGAAATGAAAAAAGCGCCTAGGTCAACGACGTGCGCGTCAATACGTCGTTCACCCTTCGACTTACCACTTATTAACAGTATGCATACTAATATGGCCGCTAAAGCGCCTAACCCCAATTGTATACTTTGTTCTTGCTGTTGTAATTCGCAATTTTGGCCCAAATAACCCTCGATACATTGGCAACGATATCCGTATATCGATTCGGGGCCAAGATTTACGCACGTACCGTGATTTAAACACGGATTCTCTAAGCATTCGTTCTTGTCTATGCATCTTTTATCTCCCGACGACACCTTGCCGTGTCCGCAACTATATTCATTAATAAATATCGTATATTTGGGTAAATTCTTTTGCCGAATTTGCGAAAAAAATTATTCGGAAGCGTAAACCAATAAGAGATGGACATTTATTTTTTCCTATATCATCTCTTATGGGAATATATTTCAAACTATTTTCCATTATTCGTCTGCTAAACAGGTATTCTACCGGACGTACACGTATTTTCCTGTCGGAAGCGTAAATTAAGCTCATAAACGTCGTCGAAATTGATACTTACGCGCATACAGCCTCGTTCCAATTATCAACGCATTCCAAAGGATGTTTGCAATCGACTACTTTACAATTTGTACGAGAAAGACATTTACGTTCGACGTTACGAGCCGTGGTAGCTTGACCCCATTGAGTACCGTTCATCGCCGGAGGTAACGGTAAAGGTTTACCTTCTAAGCGTATATCGTCCATGCATCCTGAAACGCGACAAAAGCATTGTAATTCCATCCAACATCGTTTTCGCGAAAATTTCAGCTATCTGACCTTTTTGATAATCCGATAAAACATCGTATGTCCTCACACCGGTGTATTCGGCTTTTCCTCCGGCATAAACGCCTTCTTGTTTATCGACCATTAGCCATTGGTGTCCTTCGAAGGTGAACGTTTCATTGAACATTCTACCTTCGCCGTCGTCCAATTGCAACGAAGCCGATGAACCGTATCTGGAGACCTGAAACGTTGAATTTCAAAGTTACCTCTTCGTGGTGGTGATTTCGGAACATGGTGTTTCATACCTTCACCGTATGCCATTGCCCATCATCGATGTTCACCTGCTCCAACCAAACGTCTTTTTCTTCGGTTCTTAAGCTATTTAAATTATACCGGAAGCACATTTTCCTTTCTCGTATCTATCAAACGAATTACATTAAAATCCCTTTCCGATTACTTTATCGATCAGGACTTACTTCCAAAATGGCGTATTCGCGATTATGTTGATCGCTAATACGAAACAGTTCGCCTTGTTTCTCACGCGTCCTGAATCTGAGTTGCAAATGAGTAGAGTATTTATCCGGTTCGAATGACAAAGCGTATTTGACGTAGCTTTGGGCATTAAACGTGACAGGAATCGTGGGTACATTGCAAGCGTTACCGGACCAACCAGGTAAACATTCGCATTTCGGTTCGTTCAGATTACCAACGCAGATACCGTGATCTCGGCATTTATACATTTCTTGCGAATTACATAACTCTTCGGCCTGAGGACATCCTACTTTGCTATTGGACGCGGCTAAACCAGGATGCGCGAGATCATAGAGCTACACGTCGAAAATACGCGTCGATTAATAATCCTTATTATATCCAACGTCATTTCAATTTCGCACTTACTCTCCCGTTCAGGTAAATATTCCGTATACAACCGTCGAAACCTTTCGCATATGGCATTGCTTGCCAGTGGAATAACGTCGGGTCGAAATCTTGTATGTAGCGGCCTCCAATCTGCAGCGGAGTGTTCAAGTTGAGATATTCGTTGAACGGAGGAATTGTACCGACGGCTTGGCAACTTGATCCGTCGAATTCCGGCGGTGTACCGTCTTCAGATTCCGATATATCGGCGCTTTTGCAACGATCCACGATAAGTCTTACGTTCTGCGGAGGAAAATGTCACTGGTAAATCGTCCTTTTGAAGGCGCTTATTCGAGGGAGGGAAAAAAAGGGAATTTACCCTTCGAACTTGTTCCAAAAAAAAGGTAAATGGAAAAAGAAATTATTACGTTTGCAAACGAACAGAGCCTAAACTGAAAGTTCGTCGCGTAGTTAACCAAAGTTTCATCAAACTCCATAAAAAAGTTCGTATTGAAGAGAATTTTGTATTTTTCGCAGAAATGAGAGTAAATTTATGACGAAATTTGAAAAGTTAAAAAAAAAATATCCATACCAAAAATGTTCCTGGTTCCATTGCCAACAGTTTTCATCTCAAAAATTTCCCTCTCGAGTTGTCCCAAATCTCACAAAAAACGTCCCAGATATTGTGGCAAAAATTGCAGATATACAAAAAAAATGTTCAATAGAAAAATGTTTCCCATTTAATTTCCAACAATTTTTGTTCCGAAATTTTTTTTTCAAGTCTCCCCAAACTTTACAAAAACGCTCCAGATAAAGAATTTTTTTCACGATTGGTGAATATTACGAAATTATGGCTAAATTTGACGAGTTATGGAAAAAATGTTAATAATGAAAAATATTCTTCGTTTAATTTCCAACAATTTTTGTTTCAAAAATTTTTTTCTCAAGTTTCACAAAAACACCCAAACATGAGTATTCCATTTATAAATTGTGATTTTCCATTTTCGTTGTACGCTATAAAATTATATATTCGACAGATTATGGTTTTCTGACGGAAAGAGGGGTGGGGGAGATTATATGAAATTCTGGGTTTTTGTAGGTACCTTGCGTATCTGAAAAAAATTTTTAAAATAGGCCCCGCTGACAAATTACTTTACCAAATTGACACACCTCTCTGACTCATTCATACCTTTTCAAAAAAGAACAACCTCCAATATGCCATACCTGCTCCATACAAATTTCGGTCAACCACCTTCTCTTTCATTGTCCAAAGTATCAAAAAGAAAGATCACTATTTTTCACCTCTGAAGATCCAAAAGAAATTCTTTCCGACGACCCTATCAAAATTCAAAACCTACTGTCTTTCCTTTCGGCAACGGGCTTGAAATACCTCCTCCACACAACACCTTCAAATCGCCTCAAGCCTCAGTTGCTGTACATGGCGAAAATTTAAAAAAAAAAAAAAAAAAAAAAACACTCTAGAATTCCATTTCCTCTCTCAAAATTCAAGTCTGGATCCGTCCTTGAGTTATGTCAAGGAATTTGATTAATTTGTTACCAACCTCAGTATCCCAGAAAATATCGATTCTGTGCCAATCACCGTCGTCTAGTGGTTTTTTCGTTTTTACTTTCAATTCCAAAGTGCCTGATCCGAAATCGATGAGTAAACGAGGCTGTCCACGATCCAATTCCAATGAGATGAAATCTGTAATTAAAAATTCGAATAAAACGTGAGAAAAATATAAGTTGAACTTTATACTCGAAAATAAAAAATTAAAAATAATTTTTAATAAATATTCATCATAAATTAAAATATTTTATCAATTTTTTTCCACAATTTTGTGAATAAATATTTGAACACACGTGTAATTAAAATAAGTAACTTCGTAAAATATTCATATACCGGATAAAAGAATCTCCTCAGGTTCAGGCGCCACTATCGGACCGTTGTACAAAAGTAACCCATCACCTTTTCGAGTGGCGAATTCAATGCTCAAGTGTGATTTTTCGCAAACTTGCAACGGTGGCAACCACGCCCATCCATTACCTCTAAAACTCCTCGTAGTAGCTTGGCATCTCGGACCCATAAATCCAGGGGGGCATTTACAGCTGCGGGAAATATTCCATATAGATTCGAATGCTAAAATGTACATGCACAACAAATACATACCTAACTGATGCTTTATTCTCAATACAGCGACCGCCATTTAGACAATGGAACGGAGTACACACTTCTACATCGGAGTAATTTCTAGCTCCGCAGATACACTCGCCGATTACGTCCACTCGTACTCCCACTAACGCGGTTTTATTGGCGTTAACTAAATACGGAAGGTTACTAACATCCAGTATGTTCGTACAGCTTCCTTCGCAGGCGGTATTTTCGTACAGACATTCGTCGATACCGACCATCGTGATGTTAATACCGACTTCGCGTTCGATCTGCGACAAACACGAGAATTTATGAGCATCGAGGTGACAATATCGTGATTTCGATCAACATACCTCTTCTCTGTACATCAACACGCGGCCGTTTAATTTCACCGGATCTTGATATGGCGAAGAATGCACCGAAAATCTGACATCTGTGATTGGAGGATATCTGCGTCTCAATTGGACACTGAATACGTCGATGTTGTTCCTATTCATATCCAAAATATTGGCCAATTTGTCACGGAAATGATCAGCTTTACTTCTCGAGATACTCTGAGTCTATGGAATACAAACAAATCATCAGCATCCCGATGTATCTCCGTACTTCTCTAACTCTTGCACTTACTCTGTAATTCCACACTCGAATGAAATCCTCATCAGTGATACCATCTATCCGGACCGATCCCGATTTTAAAATAGCCTCTTGCGAAATATCACGCACGGTTACGGTGACATTGGCCGCTATATCGGACTGCGTGTGCTTCCGATCGAACGCCTTGAACTTTAGCTGATACACCCCGTTCCGAGTATCCGGTCTCATACTTATCATGCCCGTGTTTTCCGCTAGTCTGAAGTACGGATGCTCGTATCCATCCCAGTGGAACGTTTTATCGCCGAGATCCCAGTCGTCCAAGTCGTGGACGTATATTCGACCTATTTCCACGTCAGGAGGAGGACCCTGGAATATGTTTCAATTATAAGAACATCCTGTGTAATTGATTCTTCGTAAATTCCATTTACCGGAATAGAATAATCGACGTTTTTAGCGATATAATTATAAACGAGGATTTCCTTGGAGCCGGGTTGCATCTTGTTGTCGTTCACATCTCCTATGATCACTGTCAATGTGCTGGTACCGGACATGGCCGGATTACCGGCATCTTTTATGACGATTGGTATCAAATATTCTTTTTGTTGTTCTCTGTCGAAAGACCTCAGCGAAGATATTACCGCCATGCCATCGCCATTGGCTCCCTCTGCGTATGGAAAAAATAGTCATTAAAATGAATTGTAGATATCCCCGTCCTTCATATTTACATACTTTGATCGTGCTCCACTTTGAACGAGGCTCTAATCACGTCATCCGCATTCGGATCCAATCTAAAGGTAAACGGTGGTCCGTTACTTTTAGACCTATCGTCGTCATCCGTGGCCAAAACCTCGACCACTTTCCTAGGAGGTACATGCTCGGGTAAAATTGGCCTATAATCTCTCAAGAATTTCGGCGCATTGTCATTGATATCTTGTACAATAACGGTCAAAGTGGCGGTAGCCGTTTTGGCGGGTACGCCATCATCTATGGCTAAAATCTTCACCTACGAGGCAAACAAATCGTTATAAATTGAAAATTTCCACATCACTGATAAAACCTACTTGATGCCTAGGAGTATCTTCGCGATCTAGATGCCTCTGTATGGTAACCGTTCCTTCGGGGTTGATTAAAAATTGACGTCTTCGATCGGACGACCGATCAATGGCAAAGGATATCTTACTCCTGCCACCTTGATCTGGATCGGTTGCTTTGAACGTTTCTAAGCTTTTACCAATTTCTTCGTTTTCATAGACCGACACTTCGATGTTGGGTCTTTCAAATTGCGGTTTGTTATCATTGATATCGCGTAGTTTCACCACGACCCACGAATACGCGACGTGATATTTATCATTATCGTTGTCTTCGCCCTATAAACAAATCCTCGTAGTGTTACTCCGACTACAAAGCCTTCTAGAAAATTCGTATTTACCTTGTCGTTAACTTGTATCCTAAATCTGAATCCGTTACTTTGTAATTGATCTTCGAAATCCAAAGGCTGGACTATTTTCAACGACCCCGTGCCGTCGTTGTTACGCACCATTGTGAATTTATCAGCACCATATCCGCTACTTTCGATAACCTGAGGCAATCGATTCGTCGTGATAATGATTCCAAGATTATTTATGCTATGGACCAAGTCCGAAATTGTACACTTCGGGATTTGTACAGCTGATTTTGTACCATTCCTGAAGTGTCCGGACTAACGATGAATATTCCAATATTACCGGACTTGGTACATACAGAACGCGAAGTGTCCGGATCAAGTGTTGGACTTTGTACAAGTACTGTTGTACAAAGTCCGAAAATGAACTGTCCTAATGCATTTAAAAAAAAAATGTTGCCCATCATATATGTATATAAATTGTAATTTATTTTTATCTGAATTTAGCATACAAAAATTTCGCACTGAAATCCATTTTTAACAAAATTTGTAGCTTTCATTATTATATGAATGTTAAATATTTAGTTTTTATTTGTGTTTGTGCTCAAATTGTATCGAAGGAAAAAAAATGTAGAAAATATTTTTTGCGAATTTTTTACTTTTATTTTTACCATGGCATAACTTTAGAAGACTTTTGATCGTGTTTTCGTAAACGAAAATGAGTGTTTTTGAATTTTAACAAAAATGAAGAGGTTTATGTAAATTCTTGTCAATACCTTACTTAAAGCTATTGAAATTTCGCGTCGATTGGCATTAAATTCAGTAAAATTTATGCATTAATAAAGTTGTAAATTTGTTTTTGCATATGTCATAATGAGTCATACTTCTAAAAATAATTCAAGTTTAAACGAAAATTGAAACATTGAGAGATAATAATTGAGAAAATGTCAATAATCAACTATAATCAGTGGTTTGAAATTCAAAAAAAAACTCATTTTCGTTTCATAAAACGATAACTGTGGCATTTCAAATTTTTGGTGTCTTGATTTTAGAGTGATAGAGTGATATGCTACGAAAACACAATCAAAAGTCTTCTAAAGTTATGCCAATGTAAAAATAAAAGTAAAAAATTCGCAAAAAATATTTTTAAAAAAAGACTCTCTATTTATTGCAACAAGTATTCGAATTGTGGCATCTGAAATTCCAAAGGATCTTTTTTTTACGACAAGCACATCTGTTCGTGGTGCACTTGGTTATGCAAGTGCATTTTTGAAACCCTTGACCTCTCGTTGTAGTCGATTTTGCATTTGCTTCTCGCAGTGTGATGGAACCAGAGGGAACGCTCTCCAAAGATAGAAATTCCTTGGTACAAGGCGCAATTTGCCCTCTGGAGAACAGCGCCAAATAACACGCAAGTGATGTCATGCTTATGTGTTATTTTTCTTTAAAATGCATTAGGACAGTTCATTTCGGACTTTGTACAACAGTACTTGTACGAAGTCCAACACTTGGTCCGGACACTTCGCGTTCTGTATGTACCAAGTCCGGTAATATTGGAATATTCATCGTTGGTCCGGACGCTTCGGGAATGGTACAAAATCAGCTGTACAAATCCCGATTTCGGACTTGGTCCATAACATTACATCTTGAAAACTAATACTCACTTTATACTGGAATTTATTCGTCTCATCTTCGTCGTGTACGGTAACAGTCAAAATAGGAGATTCCGGCAAATCAGTACCTTCGGTTTCATCCACCTCCGTAAACCACTCATCTTTGGTGAATTGCGGAGGCATATCATTTATATCTTTCACTCGTATCGAAGCCGTCCCGGTACCTGGAGCAATGCTCAGATTACAATCTCAAATAATCACTTGATCGTTACAACATACCTTTCAACCCCCCTCCATCCATCGCCACCACTTGTATCGAGTAATCCGGCGTTCTTTCGCGATCCAAGCAACAAACAGCGGTCTTAATAACGCCGGTGTCTGGTTCTATTTCAAAAATAGGCGAGCCTGTTTCCTCCTCGATGACGTTTTTCTCAATGGAATAAATCAATTTAGCATTAGATGCTTCGGACGGGTCATCGTAGTCGACCGCAGTCATCGTCATCACCACCATACCTTGGTACATTGACATTTCGAATTAAAAAGTTGAAAACTCTGACTCTTATACGTGAATCCATCCGGACACTCACCAGCGGTACCATTTTCGGTAACATTTCCAAAATAGACTCCTTGCGGGAACAACGGAGCGTTATCATTAACATCTTTCAGGTTAACTTGCACATCAGCATAGCCCACTAATCCTTCGCCGCCTTCGTCTTGTGCAAATACGGTAAATCTCCATTGAGGTCTGCCATTAGGTTGATCGCGATCCAATGGCTACACAAATAAACAATTTAATATCGCGATAACACCTTCAGAAGCACCACACTGGTACCAACCTTGAGCACGTAAATCTCTCCCGATGTGCGATTAATGTCGAATTTACTATTAGCCGGGTTATCCGGATCGATACCTTGTCCGGTGAGGAAATAAACGATATTAGGAGGTCTGTCTTTATCACCATCGGTAGCTTTGACCTATTAAACGGCCCAAATTAGAACTTCGCCTCGATATGCAATTAGTTACGTCGCCTTCAATGACCACTACGATAATTGCGAAACCAAAGCTCTACAATCTCCTACCTGAAGTAATCTATAAGGATACGGGCCAGGGGATTCTTCTTCCATGACGGCCGAATATATAGGCGAGCTAAAAATAGGCGGCATGTCGTTTACGTCGTTTATATGAATAACGACGGTGGTTTTGCTCTCGTTCAAGCTATCCGATGCTACCAAAGTCAACTCGTACTAGCAAATTACACAAAATAATAAAATAAAAAAGCCTCGCAACGTAAAAAAATAAAAATCGTGTAGAAAATCATAATAAAAAGCTGCTAAAAATCATGAAAAACAGGGTGACCGGAAAGGTGTGTTTTCTACGTTTCCAAGTAACGAAATATAATCACAAAGCTAAGCGAATTTCAAAAAGCTTGTCATTAAATGGCGACCGTTTCAAACAAGATTCGACCTGCACGACGGATTTCGGTAAATTACGATCGTCTTCTTCTGTAATCTGGGTTCGATATGTTGGTCTTTCAAATACCGGAGGATTATCGTTAACGTCTTTAACGTGTATTACGACCGTAGTGTGATTTTCTCTTAAATTATCCGAAGCCGATAAACGTAATTCGTACTTTAAAAAATAACCGTAAAATATATTATTCGCAGGTCGAAAATGATTAAAAAAAGATTTTTTAAAAAATCAATTTTTTCAATTTTTTGAAACAACTTGATTTGCGAAAAAATCAATTTCCCTGGAACGAAAAAATTACAAAAAAAAACCGGTCACATACTCGTTTCCTCGTTTCATAATCCAAAGGACCAGCGACGTAAATAGCTCCGGTCATATTTTTCACAGCAAAAGCACCACCTAAATTACCGCTTGTAATTTCATAACGAATACGAGACGCTGGAGGAGGGCAAAAGTGAAACAAAATATTACTTCTTTGCTTCCAACAACTCCATCATACCTTTACTTACACTCATCGTGATCTTTAGCGGTAACAGTGAGTACGGTATGCTGTATATCTTCATTTTCGTCGACTTCTGCCTCATACAGAGCTTTATCGAAATACGGAGGGTTATCGTTCTTATCAGCGATACCAATACGAATGAATTTCGTAACTGTAAAAGAAATCCTCAATTACACCTGTCGTACAGTTTGCCAGTGCACTCAGTAACACCAACCGGAATTAGGAACTTCGTGACTATTAGGACGAGCCGAAGGAGCACCATCGCGAGCTTCGATTTCCAAAGCGTACGCTCCTTGTTTCTCTCTATCGAACACAGTCTTCGTAAAAATCTCACCAGTTTGCATATTAATTTCGAAAAAGTCTTTGCCTTCGTTTCTCGGCGAATCGACAACGTAGTAGTAAACCTACATAAAACATCATTATATATTCAAATCACCCTACATAATCATTCGCGGACTTACTTGATTATTAGGGAACGTCCCATCCTTATCGATCGCATTGACCTGGGTAACTTTCGTACCAATAGGTTCGCCTTCCAGTACAGTCTCTTGTTCGCGTTCGGTAAACAACGGTATTTCATCGTTGACATCTTCTATCATAATGTAAACCGTCGCCTCAGAGGCCAATTGTTGAGCGCCGTTATTCTACAAACATCTCGTTTTAATTTCAATCCCACATCGAGCCTGCTCAGGTTCCTTACCTCGACACGTATCGTTAAATTATACTCTTTAATTGTCTCGTAATCCAAAGGATGATTGACCTTGATATCAGCCCAAGTGAACCCGTTCTCCGGACGTTGTTGCAGATAAAACGTATGATATTTATTTGTCTGCGCCGTTGAGCCGGGCATAAGTCGATAAAACACAAACGGATTCCCTTCGATACCGGAGCTGAAATCGATACGTATAAATTAGCCGCCTCGTAACTTTTATTTTATTCATTCGCTGAATCAGCCATTCAAAAGCAACTAATTTTTTACAATTTCTTAAAACTAAAATATCCGTCGTAAATATTTCCCACCCCGAAATCACCTCTTCAACAGTGCTAATTGACTTGTGTTCGTGCACCTATTTTCACACCCCCTGTCACACCTCAGCCAATCGAGTTCTTTCTCAAAAAACTCCAAAAAACATTAGTATCATGCAAATGTTAATTCTCAGTATAAAAATTACAAAACGAAAAAATATTCTTCTCTACCAGAAGCGTTTTACGCTCATATTACTAAAAAAAGCAAGAGAAAACAAAAAATCTTGCACGTTTTATGTATAAAAATAAAATATCCAGTATAAAATTAATAAAGCCGAGAAAAACCATAAGTAATATACCAAAACCAAAACATCAAACGTTAGTTCAGCTAAAAATCTATATTCAAAAATTCAACTCGTAAAATATTTACAAAAATTCTCATTGGCAATCGTTCCTTTCGAGGCTAAAAAAAAAAATGTAAAAAAATGTACGTCTTCTATGAGCCAGTGATGGAGAAAAAATATCGAGGAATTTTATTATTTTTATTTTCAATTAAAAAAAAAATCAAAATTGACAAGATATTTATCTCACTAATTTAAAAACTTAAAAAAACACGTTTCATTGAACAGTGGCGTATTTATATATTTAACCCTCGGTCTTCATACATTGGTTCCAAGGCGCTGCTGCCTCCACACATGTGACAAACGTCACTTTTTTAATTTTTAATGTAATGATTTTTACGGTGCTTGATACGACTAAAATTTACGAATGCCCAGGATAGCTTTAAAACAAATTGCTGTTGAGAATTGCATAATTTGCCCCTTATTTTTGCTAAATAAATGTTTAATATTTGAAAATATTCTATAAAATACTTTAAACTGAAATATTTCGAAAAGCGTTGCTCGAATTGAAAAACTAATCGCCATAACAGAAAAGAAAATTTTATGTTCTATAATTTTGATAATAACCAATTTTTCTCTAAAATGTTTATTTTTCGGGATAAAATGAAAAAAAGAAAAAAATATATAATGCTAAAAATCCAAAAGCAAAATTTTGAATATGTTTGGCCCTTCAAAGGAACAAGTAGACAGCATGTTCGACAGGCAAGAAGGGAGGTTTTGCAATAGAGAATAACTACAGGGGGGTTCACCACTGAGCGACGTCGACCTAAAGCGCAACGCAACGAAAATAAACCAGTATGTGACATTTGTCACATGTGTGGAGGCGGCGGGTCAAGGGGAGGAAGGGACAGTTCACATCCCTCTGGAAACCTTAATCATTTTTATTTAAAATATTAAATATTGTCAAACTTAACTACTTTGAAAAAATGTATTTATACTCCGCCTTCTTTCCCTATAATCTTATATCCGTCAAAATTGTTCAGTTCACCCCCTCCCCTCTCTAATTTGAACCTAGCTACGTCAATATCCTTGGGAAAAAATCCACGAAAAAACAACCTCCCACAAAACATAAAAATATTAAACGCTTTCCATTTCATATTCTCGATAATCACAGCGAAAAAAAACCACAAAACCCTCGAAAGGCCAAAAATCACCCTCAAAAATTCCACCACCAGCTCAACCTCCGGCTACGAATCGCAAAAAAAAAAATACATCGCAAAATATACGAAAAAATCCTCGCTAATCAAACGCGTTTCCACACATAAAAAATACGCGTAAAAATTCGCTTCCAAAAATTAAAAAAAAATTTACGCTCAAAAATCTACCAAAAAATCACGTATACCCCGCATCGCGTAAAAAATTAAACCGCACACAACGTGCAATAATTTGTGCGGTTTGGGCGTGCAAGTTTTTAACAAAAATAGGCGTTAAAAAACAACAAAAAAATGTATTCTCTTGAAAACAAAAATGAAGACAGACCTGGCTTTAACAGATACTACTTTTGCACCAACGGCAACATTTTCTTTAACGTAGATAGGACCATAAAGTGTGTGATCCCAAACAGGAGGATTGTTGGCGCGATCAACAACTTCGATCCTGACTTCCACAGAACGTGACAAAGGAGGGTATCCTTTGTCTTGAGCCGTTACTTCCAATTTGTACGTTTCACGCTACATTACACGTAAATTACATGATTCCAAAATCAT
>QBDW01001725.1:0-40078 GCA_003261595.1 Maconellicoccus hirsutus
TCGTCAATTTTATATATTTATTTAATCATTTTTTACCCTCGTCCCAAGTCGCGTGAACATGGTGAATTCCTGAAAAATACGAGTCAATTAAAATTAATGAAAAAATTTTCAAATAATTATTTAAAGTTGAATTCCATCTTACTGACCGAGGATTAACCCGATGTAAATGATGAATAAAGAATTCATTTTTCGTTTGATTTTTCTCAACAAAGAAATACCTAGTGAAACGATGATGAAGAAGAAATGAATAGTTTTCTATCGCTATCGTCTTTTTATTCTTTATATTCCAACTCCTACATGAAGCCATTAAATTTTATATTTCCTTGAATAAATAACTTGAATAAACAAAATAGTTGCAACGTGCACAAGTGTTCGGTAGAAAAACTAAAAAAAAATTTTAACGAGCGTGAAATTTTCAGTTTTCATATCTGAACATTACTGATATCGAATTTTGCTAAAAATCTGTTATAACCAAATATCGCTCGAATAAAAGAAATTACATTTTCTTCACGTTCTGCCAAAAGTCGCGGAAAATATTTCATTTGACTTAATCGAGGTCGCTAGTCCTGAACAACAAAATGGGCTGACTCATCACTGTGAAAAATCACTTCAATCGAAAATTAGTTTATTTTGGGCTTTAGGAGGGCTAAGAAGGCACGTAAAGGGTCGTATTTTAGGTTATCGACCCCGCAAAATCGATTGTCACCTTGGGTTTCACTCTGGGTCGTACCATGTGTTCGATGGAATTTCGATTTCGAAAATTTCTCGGCGATGATATGGTTTTGAAGTCAGATTCGTGTTCAGTGACCTCGATTCCGTAATATTCGACACTTCGATCGATGATCTACGCCGTAGATCGCGGTGGAACGAATTATTCTCCTGGATCGTGCCTACACGCTCGCGTAGGTATGCAACTTATACGACATGCGTAAAAACGAAATTAGTCATTAGCACCGTTCTAGCCGGTGGAATTTCGCGAAAAATGTCTCATTTTACTAAATGAACACCGCTGAACACGAATATCACGTCAAAAACATACCATTGCTGAGAAAATTTCGAGATCAAAATTCGACTGAACACACAGTACAAGATAGGGCAAAACTGATGGCACCAATAGATTCCTTAGGTCCGAAAATCTATTATTCGACCCCTCATACACGTAAATCAGACCTTTGGGGCCCAAAATAAACGAATTTTCGTAATTTGTTAGCTTTTAATTTGACTAACATATGCAGCCATCTTGTGAATTGAGATAATTCAGATTTCGATTTGAATTTTACTTATTTTGAGCCCCAAAGGGCCGATCGAGGCGTGTGAAGTGTCGAATATGAGGTTATCGAACCTGAGGAATCTATTGCGACAGTCAGTTTTCCTCTATCTCGTACCGTGTGTTTGATCGAATTTCGATCTCGAAATTTTCTCAGCGATGATGTGTTTTTGAGGTCATATTCGTAATCAGCGACATTGATTTAGTAAAATGAGACCATTTTCACGAAAATCGGCCGGTTATAACGGCGGTAATGAAATAATTACGTAAATTACGTATATCTCTACCTATACGCCTTTAGGTATGCAACCCCTTCAACACGTGCAAAAACGAAATTAATTAATTATCGTCGTTCTAACGGGCGGATTTTCGTGAAAATAGTCTCATTTTACTAAGTCAACGTCGCTAATCACGAATATGACCTCAGAAACATATCATTGCTGAGAAAATTTCGAGATCGAAATTCGATCGAATGCACGGTATGCGATAGAGCAAAATTGATAATGGCAATCGATTCCGCGAGGTCGATAACCTATAATTTGACACTTCACACGTCTTCATAGCCCTTCTTTAGCCCAGGAAAAATTAATTTCATAAGCGTTATTCGACGGCCGCCATCTTTGATTTGGCGACACTTTTTTTGAAAATTTTCAAAAAATTTCAGATTTTGGGGTCGAGAGTGGTATCAATTTCTTCAGTTTTTTCCCACGATTCCAAATCCGTTTGAATTTTTCCAAAATATTCACGCGTTGCGGAGTAATTAACGCTAATTTTTGAACTATTGTTTACAAGCTTTTAACAATGGAAAACAGTGTGACCTTCATATCAGTGAAAATTCGTAATTTTTGGAATTTTTTTTCGGGTTTCCTGGGGTTGATTAAAGTGAATGAAGGGTGGTTGGGGGGGTTTTCGGAGACGCCGAATCGAATGGCGTAGTTAGTTTTTCGTTTTGATCATTACTTTTCGAAATATCGTGAATTTTTTGTCTTAATTCGCAATATCTCGGAAAGTAATGATCAAAACGAAAAACTAACTGCGTCATTCGATTCGGCGTCATCGAAAACCCCCCCGAACCACCCTTCATTCACTTTAATCAACCCCAGGAAACCCGAAAAAAAATTCCAAAAATTACGAATTTTCACTGATATGAAGGTCACACTGTTTTCCATTGTTAAAAGGTTGTTTACTTCAATTTCAAAAATTAACGTTAATTATTCCGTAACGCGTGAATATTTTGGAAAAATTCAAACGGATTTGGAATCGTGGGAAAAAACTGAAGAAATTGATACCACTCTCGACCCCGAAATCTGAAATTTTTTGAAAATTTTCAAAAAAAGTGTCGCCAAATCAAAATAGCGGCCGTCGGATAACGATTATGAAATGAATTTTTCTTGGGGTACAGAAGCGCTTTGAAGGCGTGTGAAGTGTCAAATTACAGGTTATCGACCCCGTGGAATCGATTTCCGCTGTCGGTTTTGCTTTAGCACGTAAGAACCGTCCGGTTGAATTTCGATTTTGAGAATCTCTCAGCAATGGTATATTTTTTGATTTTATATTCGTGTTCAGCGATTTTGATTTTATTTTATTTTCCCTCTTCCTCTTGGAAACGATTTTCCTAGATCATGAAGTGTTTTATGTATTTGTATTTTTTCTGTACTTTCGAAATTTTCGAATTATTTGAAAAGAAAAACAGAATTGAGAACCCCGCTGAGCATCTTTCCGTTCGTCGAATGAATGGAGTATACCTTAGGAAATCTATCAAACGTTATTTCGCGTGCGAGTAAAATAACCAAATATTATAAGGCTTTTATATAACCACATTGTATTACAAATACGCCATAGATAATACATTTTCACATATCATTACAACTTGAAGCTACTCGTGTAAAATATAATAAAGAAAAATATAGCAATAAAGATACCCTTCGTTTACGTATTCCAACATTCGTAACCGAACTACGAAAACTCAATCAACATTCCATTCTATCACAAGTTTGCATTAAAAATGTAAAAAAAAAATCGCAAATCTAGATGAATTTAAACAATCGTATACTTTGGCAACATCACAAACTCAACGACAAATGGAATGTGTTGTAAAATTGGTCCCTAACGATGTTATTCGGAATCATATTCTAAATCATAGCACAAACGATAAAAACTATAAACAAAAACACGCACACATATTACAACGGTAACTTTGAAAAAATAAATAAATTTAAGCTCAATTCAACAAAACGTATAAAATAATCGTTAAAAAATATATTCAAATTCTAAACGCTATAATAAAAAATTTAATCCTTTGCGCCGAGCTTTAATAGTGTCGCTGCCCAAGCGAATGACTTAATGCACAATACTTCTCGATCATTAGTATTTTAAAATTTATCAAAATCACAGAATTTTGAGAAATCCAAATTCTCGAGAAGTTTCGTTAATTTCATATTGACTGGTTTCTAAAGTGATTCTCAGTCTTAAAAATACGCGAGCAGTGAAAAAAAAAACTGATAAAGCCGCACACTTGAATACCTTGACATTTATAAAACTAAATTATGCATTCGTGAAACCAGTGATACCTAAAAAGAATCATGATCAAAGAGAAATCTTTCATAAAAGATAACCGAACAATTTAAAAAACGCGAATCGATAATTGACAAAACAATCCATCTCTTTGATCATCACTTAAAACGACAAAATCAACTGCAAGAAAAATAAAAAAATCAACAAAAAAATTATCAATTATCACAAAAAAAATAATTACGCAATAAAATTCCGAGGCTGATCAGAAAAAAACACGCGTTATTCATCAAAGAAATCCACTCGAATATAAGCAAATCACGCCAGTGATAACGAACCGATATCTGACATTATTAAAAACATAATTTTAAATCTAAATTCACAATTGCTTTTTTTTTTAAACTCATCGAAATGTAAAATACTAGAAAAAATTACACAAATATAAAATATACAATAAAAATAGTGTAAAGAAAAAGAAAAAATGATACGTGTTTAAAAACAAAAAAATTTTATCACATAAGCATTAAAACATGAACAAATTTAAAACTTTTCTTTCATTAAAAACTAAATATTTCGTTGATCAATTCGAGAAATTGATTAGAAAAATCGCAACTAACCTCCCTAGCTCGAAAATCTTACTACTTTGTAATCTTAAATCTAATAAGAAAAGAAAATGGTAAAGTGGATAAAAATATTGAATGAAGGATAAAAATACAATAAAAATACACAACGATATGGAAACAATTACGTGAATTTAAAATATAATCGAAAAATCTAGTGAAATTTATGATGAAAATGAATGATGGATGGAAAATATAAGTAGATCAGTCCACACCGGAGAACCCTTGAGATCCTTCAATGGCTTTAATTAATTTCTCTTTCAATTGCTGGTAGCTTTCATAAGGCGGGAGATCAAGTCGATTGAAACTGAAATAATAACGCGATCGTGAAAATTGAAATAATTCGTCGCAAAATACCGCAGATACTAGATACTTACCACGTATGAGCTCTCGGATAATTATCCGGTACACCCCATTTCTCGATGGTAAATAATTGCGGTCCATTACTGCCGTAAAGTTCTTTAAATCCGTTCATAGGAACTCTCGAGGTACCGGTTACAAACTGCAGCAATCGTGCTCTCATTTCGTTGTTGAAACTGAGCACAATCTGTGCAACGAATCGAATGCATCAGAGAAAGTAATCTTCAGAGGTAAATTTTAATACGAATGCTTACCCTCCAGAACCATTGTATTGTTTTCGAATTCACATTGTAGTCGCCTTTATAGGAAGTATTTTGTTTCCAGTCTTTCACGTCGATATTCTGTATACCACACATCAATAATTCTAATTCATTTTCGTCAAATATCTTGATTAAATTCAACGGAACTAATTGACTGAAACCGTCTAAAAAGGCGGACATTTGTGACTGAACTCGAGATACGAATCTCCATTGGATAACCAAACTATTACAACGAGAGAGAATTAGATAATACGATGGGCGTTGATAGTTGGAGGAGGGAGGACGTACCTAATGTATTCGTCTTTATTTTCTTGCGTTACCGGAATATTAGCGCCGTTGGGTTTTAATTCGTGATGAGAAGTATGACCAAATGTTTCTTCATCGAGTGAAAATGTGAGCTCTAATTCGGACGGATCGTTTTCCCTGATCCATAACAGGGAATTGTAGTATTCCGAATCGACGCTTTCCATATCTTTCAATTCGATAGGTTTACCGAGCATCATTTTGTAGAAAGGTCTAATAAAGAAAGCTGTAAAAGGCATAATCAATGAAGATGCATCGCAGATGAAACCTTTCTACGAAGTAGACACCAACCGTCGAGTAGTTTTCCATGATAAACAGCCATACCGGCTACTCTTCCAATAAATGCGAAATAATTCAAATGTTCTTCGTTACAAATACCAGACATCGGGTTAATTTGTAAAGTGTAGTTGTCGCTGCAGGTAAAAAAATATATTTTAATTAATATCATCTCGGGAAATTGACCACATAGCATACTTACACCGCTGAATACTCGAATAATCCGTAATAAGGGTTGAACATTTCTTTGGACAGTAAAAAGAACCATTCGCGGGCTAAACCGCCGTAATCGAGGCCTACCTCGTTTTCGAATTCTATCCATAATTTTGTCTTGAGCAAATCAACTCGATTAGCGGTTGTAATAATTCTATACGAATCTTCGAGTATATTCGGTCTTCGTACTTTTATTTCAAATTTATTCGGTACATTATTCTGCGCGAAGAAAATGATTAGAAAAAACATCGAAAAAGTAACCATAGAATTACTTACTGGTTTTCTCAATTGACCCTTAAAATATTCATATTTTCTTTTATAATCTCGGGAATACGGCAGTGCCTGCGAAAAATCGTATAATTATTTTCAAATACGTTAAAAAATCCCATTAATATTGGCTAATCTCGGAATAGGAAAATTTCGACGCGATATCGCTTTGTCTCTTTACCACGAGACCGGAAAATTACGCTATTGAAACTTCAATCTATGATTCAGAGATTATCGATAAGTTCGGTTTGGATTGTTAATTATCATAACGACAACTACGTTTTAAACGAGTGCGTTGGCGTACAATTGCATCATTTTATCGATAAAAGCCAAACATCGAGAAGGAAGTTGACTCGTTGAGGAAACGAAAAGCGGAATTTCGTCATACTTACTGGTCCGGCGATTTTAGGATTCGATAGTCGTGGATCTTCCCATTGGGTGGTTCTCGTATCTGCGATAAAAATAAATTTAACTTTTATTTTCGCGACGAGATTATATTTTACATTTTCGAGATATTTATTTCGCATTATTTGGCAACACTGTTTCGAAAGTTCAAATAATATACGAAAAATTTTCATCAGAATTTTAAAACCACGAAAACATTTTATAATTGAGAAATAGCGAACATTAAAATGAGAAAAAAATACTCAAAATCAGTGTTGCCATTTGATTAAAAAAAAATATTAAACGAAAAAATTGACTTCCACAAATCCTCGAAATTTCTACGTACTATGATCGATGTAAAATATTCTTCCATCAGTATGGACTCGTTCTTCCCATCCTTCGGGCAAAGGGCCCAATTCGTCATCCGGAAAATTGGAATGTTGGCCGTTATTAGGGACAGCGGACATGCTTGGCATGGGACTCGCTCGACCGGTTCTGGGATCAACCCAGGTAGTAATTTTGGCATTATGGTCGATAAAGAAGGTCCTACCATTAGGGGCAATTTGTAACGACCAACCGGGTGGTAATCGTTCAATTTCTTCTCTAGACTGTTGAGGAAATCGATGTTGAATATCCAAAAAATGACTTCGGTATGATGGTAAAATACCACTTACTTGATTATCTTGCGTTGTATGGTTTGACATTTGGTCGGATGACGATGCGCTGTCACCTTCATCGACCGAAACATTCTATAAATAGATTTACGCATTAGAGATTTTCGCGCTAAGGGAAGCCTCATTTATGCGACCAATTTCGGTTGAGTTAACAAAGAGGAAATACGAAAATAGTACCATTTATATAGTACGATCTAGATTTGATAAATTTTTATCGTATTTTTAATTACCTGGCTAGTCGACGATAAACTTTTATCATCGTGGTGATCAGCGCTGATATGGAATCTGCGTTGAAATTCTGTGGCGGCTGTTTCCATAACTTGGTTATTCAATGCTGACATGTTTTTTTGACTACGAATACAACGTAATTAGGGTAAGTTGAAATTTTAACGGGGGAAATTTTCGCGGAGCTTACTTAAAAGTGGGTCTTTCCCACTGCGTGGTTCTTGCTACATGATTTACGTAATACATTCTTCCGTTCGCGTCTTGTCTTTCTTCCCAGCCAGGAGGTAATAGATTTCCTTGATGATCGACGTTGCCTTCGGGTATCTATTAATAAGCATTGTTAAACTACACGATGACTCACGCATGTTTATAAAGAATTTACCTGATTTATTTGAGGTGGCGGATTTGTAGATGAGGATTGTTGCGGTTGCTGAGAATTCGAACCATCGGTTACCATTTCCCAGTCCTCTTCGACTTGGTTATTTCTATTGATTTGCGTATTATCTTCGTCGTCATCATCGGCGTCGCCATCTTCTCTCACGAAAGCGAGGTAAATTTCTAAATGTCCTTTTACTTTGGAACGTGAACTAGAAATGAATAAAAATTCAGTATTCGACGTAACACAGATGCGATAAGTTATCAAGAAAAACATACCTTTTAGGTTGCAGATAATATATTTTACTTTCGATACGTTCATCTGGACGTTCCTTCGGTAAATTACGTAAAGATAATTCCACCATGCCGAGAAAATCATCTCGAGTGATACGATTCTCGTCGAAAACCTGTATGACTAATTTATGCACCAGTGGATTCACCTACGAAGAATTTCGTCAGTTTATGCAATTCTCTCCTTACGTCACCGAAACCTTTCAAATGAAACTTACTCTTAGAAAGAACTCTTCATTCCAAACTGGGTTTAATGTCTGAAAAAAATAATATATTGCAAGGATTAAATACTCGAATACGATAGATAAAATAACAATAAACGTACTTTTTTCTTCGTTCGTGTAAACACCGAATCAACAACGTGTTCTTCGTTCAAAGTCGCTACGTCAATTTTCACGTATGGATCGCTAGAAATTTTTCAAGTCGATGTGAATATATAAATTTATATTGAAATGATATTCAACGTGATAACGAGCTCGATGTGTTTCGAGGACAACACCAGAAGTACGACCTACCTTGCTCCGAATATATCTTTCTTTGCCAACTTGTACCCAGCTTTAATCTTCAAATGAAGAGATTTCGTGCCGGAGGGTCGATTTTCCTGTAATTAAATAATAAATCCAATAAAAACGTAAATTCTGAAATTAATTGAGAAAGTTATATGCCATAAAATAGTATCTAAATTTCGATCATCGGAAAAAAATCTCCATCAAGAAGGACTTTGTTCGATATACAGCGAAAATTAATTACAAATATAATCAATTTTAGCGTTTCAGAAAAAGATCTCAATTGATTATGATAATTAAAAATTTGACAAGTGGGGTGTATTTCAACTTGCCAGTAATCATTCCAATATCATCAAATGATTCGACTAATCGTTTTTGGTCGTAATTTAACGATGATAGATAATATACACAAGTGTTTGAACTAATAAAAATAATGATATGATGTAGGAGTTGAAACGAATACATACCGTTTCCAACATTATTACAGGTATAGAAATTCACATCGCAAATGAATCATCCGTTTTGAATATTCGAGTTGAGAGATGCTAAAGATGA
Source organism: Maconellicoccus hirsutus (assembly GCA_003261595.1). Taxonomy (NCBI): domain Eukaryota; kingdom Metazoa; phylum Arthropoda; class Insecta; order Hemiptera; family Pseudococcidae; genus Maconellicoccus; species Maconellicoccus hirsutus. The sequence continues at coordinate 9,088 of QBDW01001725.1, forward strand.
ATTGGATCAAATGGTGCCAATTCAAGTTGAAATAATTTTTGTAGATCAATTAATAAAATTAGTAATTCGATTAAAACATAACCCCATCCAATAAAAATTCTTTCACTTATCACGTCTACGTATTGACGAGCCTACAAAAAAAACTCGAATATCCACTTACAAAATACCTGTATTATATTGTTTGCCAGGTATTTAAAACGAAAATGGAAAAACAAAGAAATCGTAATTACGGTAATTGGCGTAATGTGGTAATTTAGTGTTTTAATTCCAAAAAACGTGATAATTTTGCTGCAACTGCAACGAATTTGCTGATTATTGAATTGAATTGATGAATCCTTTCAGGTATTTCCGCTGCGTAATCAGAATCACTAATCACTGTCATCCTTGATTCTGTTTTTCTTTCTTCATTTCGTCAAATATATATATGTACAATAAAAATACTTCGTTTCGTTTATAATTATTAATTACATTCCATTTCCACTGAACGTATAGAAAAAAACAGTCTTTTTGAATCGAACGCAAGATTTTTCAGCTGTAATAAGCAATTTCCATTTTTAAATTCACATTTATACCTTAAATGTGCTTATCATGTTTACGTCTATATCGGGAAATATTTCGCCTATTCTCCGTTCATGACCTATAATTTCCAAAATTTTTACCGTAGAAATATCGAACTGATAGAGAAGCAATATAACGAAAGTGGAGGTATCTTTAAATCTAAATAACATTCTAACTACGTATAATGATTCATCAGAAATTTGATAAATCAGATAAGACATAAGTAATGTCGTTATAAATCAGTATTATATCAATAATGCACAGTGCGTTAATGAAGTTGACCAAAATCATGAACGTAGAGATGATTATCACAAATTTTCGCCAATTCATATCTCGGTGACAGACACCGTTATCATAAAAGCGATAAAATACTTGGAACAGAATTAAAACCACAATCGTATCTAAAACAATGTTACAGATTCCTATAAAAATATAAAATTCCGAATAAAACGGAATTCGATAACAACGGAAATAAATTAAAATGTAAGAACATATGACAAAATTTATTCAAAAACTATTCAAACGAGATATATAAAAAATAAAGTAATGGTAGATCATTATTGATTTTATCAAACGAGAAAAACTGATAGAAATATAAAAAACTAAATATAAAAAATTATGGTAAACTGGTAGAAATATCATTGGAGCGACAGCAAACCAATTAACACAGATTCAACTAATTCAACATGGATTTCGGTAATTCTGCCGCTAAAAAGTAGAGAAAATTTATTGTACACCCAATCATTATCACCTAATTCGATCAATTTCTGTTCGTTGATATCCCTGTCCAAGCGTGTAGTAGTATAATCTTCGCCGTCGTCGATATAAGCTTCATTTTCATTGGAGACTGTTAATTTAATGGTAAAACTTCTTACTTCATTTTCGACCCACAGTACGACTTTAAAAGGCGAATATTCATTAGGCCATTTAGTAGCGATGGTAAGCTTTAAAGGACTAGCCCCACTGCAAATGAAATCACATAATAATATCCTATGAACTTCGGTTTCATCTCTTTCGTGATTAAATATAGCAGAACAGCCTTTTGAAACACCTTCGTCGAGGCAATGACCAATACATTCTAACTCTAAAGATGAAATTATACACGAAGGCAATGATAAATGGTATTTTTGATACGAAAGATTATACCGTAACGAACGACTTTGCGATTTAACTTTCAATATTTGAGAGGAAATGCCTATATTGAAAGTGGTTTCGAAAGGAAGTGTATTCGGTAGAAAAACGTATAAAAAAGGCCATAACTTTGTCCAGAACTTTCTTTCAACGGCGAAGAAATTGTTATCTTGAGCTTGAGTTTCGTATGTCCATCCTGGTGCGAAAAGAACCGCTGAAAAAGGATATGTACGAGTCACTTCCAATGCTTTATACGTTTGATAACCGCCTCCTCCGAAACAGTTACGACCAAATACATCAATTCCGACATACACGTCTAAAGATCGATTCCCAGCGTGGGTTAAACTTCTCTCTAAAGTTTCGAGTTTCCAGGTATAATTTAAAAAAACACCGTCGCATATATCGAATGCCGGTTTATTATGCTCGTTAAGCTCATTTTGCCATTTTAATTTACCATCGATAAGGCTGACCGCATCATACCATATGATTTTTTTCGATCTTATTTTCTCCTTTAATTTGATCAAAAATTGCTGAAGGTTTGGTAACTTTTCTTTTTCGACATCGTTTTCGATGTTTACGAGATATCCGTCGAATTTATAATGATCACATATTTCGACTAACTTCGTTGTGAATAAATCTATATTATCGTCACTGGCTAAAACCTCCCGCCAGATCGCTTTACCATCTTCGTGTTCGGTAATAATGGTACCGAGGATATCGACGCCATGAGTGTGAGCGGCGTTAATCCACATTAGAGGAGGAATCGTGATGAAATAATGACTAAAATAAATAAATGTATCGATGACTGACCAGTGATAGAATATATATTGGTAATGATACGTAGTTCCATCGACGAAACGATCATCCAAGTAACCTCCTTTCATGTCATGACAAACCATGGTTTTTGGAGCGGTAGATCTCAATATCTTTATCGGCCTACGTGCATGTGTATGGCAAGTGAAGTTGGGAGCATCGTAGCAATATTCGCTTCTTGAAGCCAAAGGTTTCACCAATGTTGACCAGTCCACTTGAGCTTTCCATGAGAGAACTTCTGAGAGGTGTTTTAGCGGCTGACATTCTACGATTTTGCTGGTATTAGGCATTATATTAAGAACTCACAAATAACGACAGAACTCTACGTATACTCATCAACTTACATACTAACAGGTATTTTCTTCGTCTATTATATTTTTCCGTCGTCGTGTCAAAATCTGTCATATTTTCAATTTTTCGACAAATATTTTCCATGTTTCCTGTTTTTTTGAGATAAGAAGAAAAGGTTTGTTCATATGGTTTTTATAGCAAAAGCAAAGCGAGCAAAGCTATCAAGCTTAAATTGTAAAATTCGCACATTTTTCAACGCGCAATTAAAACTTTCAAAGTACATACGACCGAGTTAATTTTGAATTGATCGAATTTCCTGTTAAGATCAATTTTCGGTTTAAAATTTGATTTTTACAAAGCTAAAAATGCTTTTGTTGGTAAAAAAGTGCGAACTTTATAATAAAATTTTTGGTTGGATTGCAAAATAAAGCGAAGCAGTAAAATCAGCTGTTTTTAAAATCCGCACTTGATCCGTACTTTCGATTCCTTGCTTTTATCCTTTTATCTGTTCCTTTGTTTTGAAATTTGCGAAAAAAGTCGAAGATTTGATAATTAAATATCAATAAATTTTCGTAATTCCGTATTCTATTTCGCTCATTTTATTATTTCATTTGAATCGTAATGGCGGAAGAAAGTTCCTTTGAAATAATTAACAAAAAGTCTGACGAACTGGAAGCCTTGAGAAATGGTAATTGGCTGCACTAATTATGTGTTATCATAACTACGCAATAAGATCTTCTACTGCTTTAAACGCTACATTTAACGAAGAAAATTACAATAGGAGTATTTCTGTCATAGATCTTGCCCAAAGAAACAACATGAAAAGTGCATCTTTAGTTACCAATCCTCCTTCTGAAATACCAAATTTCATAACTGTTTCATCATACTCAACCCCAGGTCCAAGTGGTGTTACATATCCTAACAAGTAAATAATTTCCTTTCAATCAATCGTCATGAAATTACGATCACGAAAGATATCAATTCAAACAGATCCGAAACTTCCGGTGATAAAACCAACTCCGACGAAAAACAGAATCCCGATGATGAAGGCTCACTCGGCAGCAGCTTATTTGGATGGGTTAAAGATACTGTTGGCAGTACAGGAACCACGTTATTTAGCAAAGTTGCCGAAAAAGCTAAAAGCTCGGTGGATTCTGTTATTACAACGTTGGATCCTCAAATGAGAGATTTCATTCGTAAGCTTAAAAATTCATCGAATTCGTTAAATCACGTATTTCGATCTACATTCGTAATATTTCAGCTAATAATGGCGGAATTGAAATAATTGTCGCTTCCGATAAAGAAATAGAAGTTAGCCCTATACGCGAAGCTTTCCAAAGTACTTTAAGCAAAATATACGTCAGGTTTGTACTCTGATTTCACGACTTCATAGATAAAATATTCGTAAATCTAATAAAATATCTCATAGGGGGCTCGAAACTGACGCCATCGAAATGGCCAAGCAAATAGTAGGATTTGACGCCGCTTCACGTGCAGCTTCGTTACGAATGGAAAACATTAGAAATCAACATCCAGCCAATGGTCCTATAATCGCTGTTCAAAGTTTCATCACCGAAGTCAGCGATGACAAGTACGGAAATTGTTTCCTGGATGCATCTTTCAAACCTTTAAACTAATCAAATTTTCAGATGGTACGATGTTGATTTACTCGTATTACATGATCTCGAAAAAGGTTTACAATTGGAAACCTATTCTCAAATGATTCCCATTCCAACTTCAATCATAAATTTAGCCAAAGAAGATACAGAAAAAGATTATAAATATCAAAGTAGCGGATTCTCTGTTACTGTCTCTCACATAATGGGAAACAACTTACAGGTAAACACGAAGTATTATTTTATTTTACGAAAAAATGAGAAATTCAACTATCAACTGAAACGGTACTTCTTTTATTTGAAGGTGCATCCATCTGAATGGCATGAAACATTGACTGGGGTCTCAAGAAGAAGTAGAATACTTTTCGCTGCTAAAGTACTTGCCAACCTATATAAAAATACATTACTGTGAGGATTTTTCTGCAACTTTTAATTCAACTTGTAAAATTTTTTTATAACAAATTCGCTTTAAAATGTTTACCGTCACATGATAGTGTTCTTAGGTAATTAAACAGATACACAAACATTTAAAAAATAATTACAATTCAAGTATATTGTAAACAATGAGCCGAAATATGGAAAATAATCAAATAAAATTAATTCCATTTACGTACTCTGGTCAACCGTTTAAAAAAAGAATTAGTTATAAATAAATTAGAATGAAATTAAGGTCTAAAGGATTTTACTTTGGTGTGTGATTCTGAAATAACCTTTTCCACAGTTTTAAGACACATTTTAGCAGCAGCGTGTATTTTTTCATCTAGTTTATCTGCGCAGTTATAACATTGATTTACTTAATTATTTGTTTATGTTTTTACTTGTGTATAATAAATACGTACATATATTTGGTTTTCCTTTAATCGGATAACGAACCGGTAATACTTGTTGGTTTTCGCAAATGAACACATAAGCGTCTTCTAATTCTCCATCAGGATATTCGCTTCTGTATTGCTCTTGCGTGAGGCAATCTACCAAATCGACGCAGCCGATTAAACACGAAGATGGATAGTCAGCGGGAAATTTAATATCTGTAAAAGAAAAAGGTTATAGGAAAATCCAAAAACCAACCGAGGTGAGAAAATTACCTCCTTTTATCATACGATACGAGTTTTCGTATTTAAAGGCATCTTGGCGCGAAACTTTAACTCCGGTTGAAGCAATCCATAATTTTCCTCGATAAGAAGTGTACCAAGTTCGACCTTCGACACTGCGAAATAGAATTAATTTACGTAAACGTACTGGAGAAAAGAATATGGTAACTTACTTGCGAATGCCATTGATTAAAAACGAAGCCCAGGGTTGTTGTATGCTGAGACAATACCCGTCGTCGGCCATCTGATGCAAATCTTTATCCAAAATATGATTCGAGGAGTATTCTAAAAAGTTTCTCATGTGACTACCGTTTTGCCCTCTCATGTAGCCCTTAAACTGGATAAGATACGTGAAGCAGAAGTATTAAAAATGAAAAAAAAAATTGTAAAAGTTACTTTTGGCTTGAAACTAGTGAAAAATGGATCTAAGAGATGATCTACGCTGTCTAATTGGCCCATTTCTTTAGTATAATTTGGACTTTGAGAAGAACTTTGAATATCACTTTCTGTTATTCGCTGCAAAGGATTTTTTTCTTCGACTTCAGTTACTTTCAATCCTATCAGAAGCAGCAAAATCAGAAATCAAGAAATGAATAGCTAACGAGAAAAAAGTAAACAATTTTACCGTCGATTTTTAAAGTGATTTTTTTTTCCAATCTCGATTGATTCTTTTTTTTGAAATAATCCTCCTCCAGTTTTTTACAATCTTCTCGTTCTTGCAATGTGAGCCATGGGTTATTCGAAACAAAGTAATCGCTATCGTCATCGAAAACGTGAGTGTGCTTTTTACTAAAAGAAAATTTGCATATGAAATTCGAACAATTATTCGGACTGTTGTTTTTTCGATGTTTTTCAATAATACCTATTTTTATCGTAATCCAATAATTTATCTCTTTGTTTAAGAGCTTCTTCTAATCCTTTCGGTATTTTTGGTTTTCCTTGCAGTAATAATTGCTCTTGTAATTTTGAAGCTTTATCTGTATCCCCATTAAAAATCATTTGCTCTTCAGGAGTACATACCTTCATTATAAACAAACACATTTTAGATAATGCAAAATGATAGAAGACGAAAAGGAAAAAACGCTTACTAAATTATCACAATTGAAACAAGGTCCGGAACCTTCTTGCTGGCATACGATTCGACCACAGTTTAAGCAGTTATTCACTAATTCGTGTTTTTTAGCTTCGCAGTTGCACATATAACGACCTAAACGGAATTTATATAATAATTCAAACGAGTTTAAATAACGTAAGTATTATAAAAATACCTTTCAGGAGCACAGTTTCTCCATCTTTGGCGTAAAAATTTACGAATTTATTTTTCTTCTTGGTAGTTGCATTCCCTGCGTTGGTATTTCCTTTGGAGGTTTTTTCTTGCTGAAAGAGCATTACAAAATGAGACAAGTGATTGAAATAATGAAATAAAGAATACAAAATTTACCGAGGCGGTGGCTTTTTTTGCAGGTGCATCAAAATTTATGCTACTTTCACTTTTTATTGGATTTTTGTTACCTTTTAGGACATATTTTTCGTCGTCATATCTTTTTCTTTGAATCGGTTCCACATTAACTGAAATGAGCAGTATTATAATGATGATGAAATAGTTAAAATAAGGTTTAGAAGTACATATTTAGGCAACAAACCGGTCAGTCTACGTTTTATGAACTCAGCGATGAACTTTTTAGTTTTACCATCTTTAAAGTCTAATAAATTTTTCAAATAAGCATCCAACTCTTTCTCGTTCTCAAATGACAGAAGAACACTGAAAATCAGGTGAAATTATATTACAAGTTAATTAATTAAGATAAAATTACAAAATAATTCTGACTTGGCCATTTCATCCGGCACTTGAAAACCCAATATGTTGGAGAGTTTATCTTTGATCCATTCGCGTAAGATTATTTTTTGATCGGTCATTTTTTTCAAACAGAAAACACTTTAATGAAATGGAATTACATTTGAATTTTTAAATGCCATAAATAACGAAAAAATTATGACCAAAATCGACGGAGAAAAACGAAATAAATTTCAAGACATATGTTGATTTTTGCTGTTGATTGATAAAGGAAATGTTGTGTCAGTGTTACCAAATTGGCAACAAAAATACGCATTTTTATAAAATGAAATAAAATTTACAAATTTAAAGAAATCTATTCAGAGTTGCATTTAAATAATTTAATAACATTTTAAATGATGTTTTATTCAAATAAAAACATTTTAAAGTTATATATTGATTGATAAGAGGGAAAAAATCGAAATTCATCATTACAAAAAGTTCTCTATGTTCTTATGAGAATTTTTTCTTTGCTTTTGATCAACATTTAAACAAATTTGTGTTTTTGCTGATAATAAACTTCGAAAACAAAACAGTGTAAAAAAATGGAACAGTTCTATAATTTCTCTGCATAATTTACTTTCAAAAGTATTTTTTTACGTCCAGCTTAGTTTAATTGTGGATTTAATACGTCACTAAAATGGCCCTCGTAGCTTATGACTGCAGTGATGAAAGTGAAACGGAAAATGACGAGACCCCAATCATCGTCGAAGAAATTCGTAAATCGAACGTTAAAAAACCTATAGATATCTCTAAAATTCAGCTATCCGACGAGGAAGATGAACCGATTCCCTCAACGTCTAAATCCTTTTTACCAGCTCCATCTAAACTCGCACCATCATCTGCTGTAGAAGACGAAGATGAAGTACCAGTTGTGAAGTTGAATCTACCTCCTCCCAAGAAAGGAAAATTAAAATCAACCGATGTTGCTTTCTCCTTGCAACCCTTAATACAAAAAACTGTTTTGGTAAGATAATAATGTTCTAGTTTATCGTATATGTTGATATTTCTAAATTCTTATCTTCTCTTAGATGAAATCAAGTAGCGATGAATCTAACGATACTGCACAAGAGGAAGATGAAAAACCAAAATACAACCCTTTAACTGTAAGTTATCTCGATACTTGATAATTTAAACTTGATATAAATTTAACAAGACTTCTTAATGAATTCCAGGGTAGCAAATTAGCATTATTATCGATGTTACCTAAACCTCAATACGAACGCGATCCTTTACCAGATAAATCCAAATCGAAACCACTTCTACCTCAATCGTTCCTCAAAGCGAAACCTATGCCTTCCAAGACGAACACGCCTGCTAAGACGTCTACACCCGCTGAGACACCATCTGCTATTGAAAACGACGATGATGACGATGTAGACACCGGAGGCGATTTCTTTTCGTTGAATAAAAATGATTTTGAAGATTTACCCGAACCTATCGATATTGATATTTCATTACCCGCGCCAACTGTACCGTACAAAGGACCAAATCCCCGAGAAACTGGAGAAGGCAGTAGCGGAGAATACACGGTACCCAAAAAACCGGAAAATTTCGAGATAACTTACGAAGGAAGTTCGGGTAACTCGTTAAATATCGATGAACAAACGGTAAATATGTTTAAAATTGAATAAATTGTTTGATATTTTTATTCTAATAATTGTATATTTTAGTTACAAAGACATTTTGGTCGTAAAAGAAAAGGTGACGCGATGAATGACGTCGAAGTAATTGATGTCAGTCGAGACGACGTCTTGGCTGAATCCAAGAGATTAGTAACAATGCAATTGACTGAAGAAGGCGCAGGAATGGTACCTTACAGGCTCAGTGGTCCATCAACTTTATCCAAACGAAAACATCAAATTACATATTTAGCTTTCCAGGTACGTTCTTTGATTCATATTACTGTTCCGCTCATTTCGTAATTTACAATCATTTGTAAATTTCTAGGCGAAAGCAAGAGAAACAGAATTGAAGAATTTCTGGGCCCAAAACAGGCTCACGAAAAAACAAACTCAACAGAAGTATGGATTTTAAATTTGATCTCGAGATACTGGCTGAATATGTTTTCCGGTCGAGATGAGAGAGTGTTTCGGTTTCGACAATTTGTGAAATTAATTTATTACATTTTAATCCATGCAATCGTAAATATTATGTAAATATATCGTGATTCTTTTGTATCTTCGTTTCATTTCATAAATAAAATTCATATACACGAAATCCAAAAAAATAATATATTTAAATAAAATTATGTATAAAGTCTAATAGTGGCATCAGCTCCAGAACTGAACACCCAAGGTTGAGAGGGATGGAAAACGACATTTAATACTCCGAAATCATTACACTGTTCGTGATCTCTGTGTATTTTCAAAGGCACTATTAACGGATTCTGCAACAAATCACTAAAACAAGAGAACCAGATGTTATTTCACTTTTTTCAAGTAGCGCTCGATTACATTTCGAGGTTACACTCACTTATACACCATTCCATGTGATACAATCATTGATCGATCATCTGAGCAGGAGGCAAATAGAGGGTATCGTTTATGATAAGCGACAGCTCTGACGGCGTTTCTGTGGAGACGCAGCACCTTATATGGTTTCGTCGATAGATCCAAATCGAACCATAACATTTTACGATCGTATGTACCAACCAGCAAATTATCGCCTCCTAAATTAGAAAAATTTATTAGCTCCAGAGAATATTTCTTTCGAAAAGCTTCGATATACCTGGATGAATAGCCATTGAAGAAATCCATTGAGCGAAGGTCAACAATTTCTTGAAAAGTTCTTGTTTCACTAAATCGTAAATTCGGATATTTTTTTGCGTCTAAAATACAATAATATTATAGCGAAGGTGTAATTCGAGAGAAAGTAATTGATTTGTGTTTTTACCGCCACAAAAATGAAAGGTCGAACTGGATGGAAAAGCACGCATTGAACGAGACCTTTAGGTTTAGCAAATGGTATTTGCGATCGATGGGTTGATATCTGATGAATAATAACCGAACGATTTCCAGCTTCGGACATGGTAGTTGCCACGTAATCTCCACGTCCGTGCCAAGTGACCTTTTAATTTACATAAATTATTTAAAAAATTTAAGTTAATGAGAATTGGCGAAATAAATGACGCATACCTGTTTCACTTCTTGAAGGTGGTTAATTATAATTCTAATTCCATTGTCCCATTCTTCAGTGGAGGGACGTTCCCACTGCACAACAGCTTTTACTTTCTCTGAAACTTTTCAAAAGGAATTGAAAATATTTTATTCAAGAAAAATAGCCACAGAATTACTTACTGATAGCTGTTTGTTCTGGAGGCTCAGCTAGAATCGAATCGGTCTTCTTGACAATCAAAATATCACCAAGTCCTGGATTAATTAACAAGAGTTTCCGATCAGCGGCGACAGCGATAAGCGAAACAGTTTTATTTGGATTCCAATCAATGGATCTAACAACACCTCCCACTTGAATCGTGCGCAAACAACGCGTAGTGCTGATTTCCCAAACTGTTGAAAAAATAAAGCGAAAATGTTATCAAAATTATTGCAAAAATCTGTCATAAATATTAAACCTTACTTTTAATGGTCATGTCGTCCGATCCAGAAACAAGATATTGTCCAAGAGGATCCACAGATATGCAACGAATCATATCAGTATGTCCTTTGTACACTAAGGACATAACAGATGGGAACGGTTGTAAGTCTTTAGGACTGGGTAACTTCGGTAATAAATCTTCCGGTTCAATAGTCAACTAAAGATATGAATTCGTTAATTTGCGAAAATCTCATCAAAATCGCCTAAAACGAAAATTTCTTACCCTCATTTTACGAGTTCTAGGACACAAGTATAAATCTAAACAACGAGTGAATCTTTCTTTCAAATAATCCGGATAAGCTGGAACATCCAATAACGAGTCGTACTTTTGGGGAACAAAATGCAATTTACGTTTCCACGGTGTTTCAGCTTGCTTATTCCAATCCCTAAGTTCTTTTTTATTAAATAGATATTCGGTAGGAGGGTTATAAGATTCAGCATGACCGGGTAAGAGACGTTTCGGAGCCGGAATGTGATCGTGAATGCGTCGCATGTCATCAGCAGTATCGTCAGTTTTCCACATCAAGTAGAACTGCTTTTCTCGTTTTTTGCGACGTTCTTCTTGTTTTTGTTTCTTAGTTTTCAAGTAACCCATTTTAAGAGCGTGTACCATCTTACAAACCTGAGTAAAAAAAAAATCATTAAGAAGTTCGGCATAATGAAATGAGAATATGAATTTGTACCTTCTTGGCCTCAATTCTACTAGGCACAAATGAACGTTTGTGATCGGGGAATTTACGAAGAGGTGTTACCATCACTTCATTGGTGAACCAATCAACCCAGGGCTAAAAACGAAATCAAATTGACTTAAATGTAACAAATAACGTGAGCGGTTCACTTCGCAAGTTAAAATGATCTTACAGCATATTCGTTAAAAGCGGAATCGGGGATTTTACTGGATTCCAAGCGATGAATTAATTCGACGTCTTTATCACTTAGCACCACATCCTGACCAGTTTGTTTGTCTCTGACGGTTTTCCTGAAAAATTAAAAAATTCATTATACGAAACCGTCGATATCGGAACAATATCGAAAAAAATCACTTACCAGAAATTAGGATCTTCCATTCGTTTCAAAAAATAATCTAACTGATCTTCATGATTTTGTTTAGTGATTTGTTTTCCATCCCAGTCGTATCCAAGATGAGGATACGAATCATACCAGTTCATCGGTATGTTACCGACTGTATTTCTAATATCCTAACGTCGTAAAATGGAGTTAATTTTTAGTGATTTATCGAGGAAATTTCTGACACGTACTTCTTCGTCTGATGTATCAAATTCGTCTTCGTATTCTTTATAATTAGAATTAACCGTAGGTGTTTCATCTTCAGTCCTGGATTTATTTTTCGTCACAGTTTCTTCGTCCGATTCCCATTGCAGTTCTTCATCCGATGAATCCTCGGCATTGTCAACCGAACCCAATAAATCCTTCAAACAGAGTGGACTTTATAGTAGGAAAGCGAGGTATGAAAATGATGAAAAAACATGGTACCTGAGGTTCTTCTTCAGGTTCAGCTGCTTTTTGAGTTGGTTGAATGAGTTTTCTTTTGCGAGAACTCATCGCGTGGTGATTTTATTTCTTGAAATATAAATTAAAGAGACATATTTTCTTTTAACCGATTAAAAATCACACATGTTTTGTAAAAGTTTTTGAAATTTCCGAAATTTCCTCTTCCTCGTGTAAAGACATTTGGGATGGAAATTTCAACTGACTTTAAAATAAACAAATTTGATTGGCTGTTCTAAAAATGACGTCATCAAAAACCAATATTCTCGAAATCTCATTGGGTGATTTCTACAAAGAAAATTTTCTATTCATTTTTGTTTTACAATGCAAATGTGCTCTTGTTCATTTACGTTACTTATTTGAAATTTGTAATGTATTGAACAAACATTAGAATTTGATAAATTTTCAACCCAGTATGTAAATTTATGTGTAAATGTTAGTCATTCGTTTGAAAATTGTTCAACACATGTGGAAATTCATTAGTAAACTAATGATTTACTTATAAACAATGTTAAAGTTTCTCACGTTGTGATAATCGAACTCGCAATTTTCATTTCGGATATGCTCTCCCGAGGTGAAAACAACTCGAAAAATTTTACTATTGTCTGAAATCCTTAGTTTTAACTAATCCATTTCCCATTGATTGTGTTCGAGGTAATAAGCGTTATTTATCAACTTCGTAGTTCTTGTTTTTCAAATTGTTAACCCGAATGCGCGATGATCCGAATCGTGAAAATGTGACCCATTTCTTACGAAAATTTTCTTTGTTATATTCTTAGAACCCAGTGCACAACGATGTCTTACGAAACGAAAAATGCTTCTACATCGAAGGAAAATGATTTAGATCCTAGGATCCAAGTGAGTTTTTTTATTATGATAACAAAGTATTGAGTTGGTATACATGTCTTTGTTTTTCAGATCGAACTCGAAAAACTGAACAATGCTACAGATGAAATAAATCGCTTGGAGATGGAATTAGATGTGAGTTGATTATTTCATTGTCATTTTGGAATATTTACATGATGCTTTGTATCACAGGAGGCCAACTCGACGTTCAGAATATTAATGAGCGAATCCATGCGAAAATTAAAACAACTCACTCGTAAATTAGGTAGCAGTTGTATCGAGCGTGCTAGACCATATTACGATGCTTTGGAACTTTCTAAACAGGCTCAACTGGAATGTCAAAGAGCAGCGGCTAAATTTCAACGAGCCAGCGGTAATTTATAAATTTACTATGCTCCCAAAACCATGTTATTGATTGCATTTTCATCTAGAAATCCACCAAGCCGCTAAAGAAACCGTGGCGTTGGCCGAAGCTAGATTCTTGAGTAAAAAAGACGAATGGAAATTTGACAGCGCTTGGCAAGAAATGCTGAATAATGCTATAATGAAGGTAAATCTCCACGAATTACGCATGTTTCAATTTTCATCACTGTGCAACTTTTAGGTTACGGATGCTGAACATCAAAAAGCAGAAAGTGGTCGAGAACATCAACGCAGAACAACGCTATTTCACGCTGCCGAACAAAAAGTAAACATCAACTGACTCTAGTTGACGAAATCACGTATATAATCCCAAACTTCACCAGGTTCAAGTTCTGGAGCAAAGGTGCCATCGTCATATTGCAAAATCGAGGCCATATTTCGAAGAAAAAATGCGCTGCGAAGCTCAACTCAGCGCTCAAAAAGAAAAAGTATTAAAGCTACGAGCAGCTATTACGAAATCAAAGAACGAGTACGCTTCATCACTTCGAAGACTAGAAGATATTTCTGAAGAAATTCACCTCAAAAGGAAAGGCAGTTTGGAACAAAAAGTTTGTGCTGTACCTAGTTAACCAAAGTCACATTACTCCAAACCCCCGAAATCTAAACGTTTAACTTTTCACAGTCAAGAAGTACAAGCCCTTGTGGCCCCCGAGAACCCGGAGTCGGTGCGGAATTGGATTCCGCGAGTAATCCAGAAACATCGGAAAATTACCGTCATCTTTTGCCCTCCACTCCAGAACACCCGACTGGTACTCGATCGCCTAGTTTGGATTTAGACTGTGATTTAGATCGATGTGATATTAGAAGCATAGGTAGCGGTTCCGTAGCTACGTCATCTGCCGTTAGTGACGACGAATTCGAACGTGATCCGTCGGAGGTACGATTCGTATAAATTAAACCTCAAAAATCATCTAATTTCGTTCATTTTCAGGATTTAGAAGAACTCAAACAAAAGGTCCGCGAATTAGCGACGCGTCCGGTACTAAAACAAGATTACGAAGCGAACGGTAGCAAAAAAGACTGGGAATCTGAGCTGAACGTAGCCGTTCAAAAGCTCGATCATGTAATGCATCTGCAAGAATGCGAAAAAGAATTACAAAAGCAATCAGACGATTGATTATTAATTTATTATGTATTTCATAGCTAATCACTACCTCTTTATATCCGGTCATTACAGCATGTACCGTCCGCATTGTTACCATGACTCATTTTAGTTAATGGCAGACTGACGTCATGAAATTTCTAATAATGCAATTCCTCGTAAGCAATAATAGATTATTTCGTATTAAATGCATTTATATTTAACCCTTTTCCTAATTTTACTTGTAACGATTTCGTCGTTAAAATTATCGAAATTGGAAATTAAAATTAAAGGGTTGTATATTCTAAGTTTAGGATTAATCGATTGCACTGTCGTGTTTGGGAGTACTTTTTCTATTTGGTTAATGCAGTTGGATTGGGGTTTTTCATAAGTGTATGTTTATCGAACACAAAGGCTGTGAAGTTGCGCCTATTTTGTAAAGAATCTTGCCTCGAAATTGTGAAGATCTGAAATGGTGTTTTTCCCTCGAAGAGTTTTATTTTTTATTTTTCATGTAATACTCTCGAAACTCATGGTTGACCTTAGACGTTAATTTTTTTTGTAGTCGAAATACGTTGCATTTTTACTTATATGTATATATTAAGCTTTCACATGCAAATTTTTTCTCTTTCATGTTCGTAACACTTTTAACGAGATCTGAGTTTAGAATAAGTTTTATTTGTTGAAAAAAAAATCCCAAAATTACGTATCGCTTGTGTTGCCATATGAGTATTTCTCATCTATTGTTTATATTTTTTCTAACCTAGAGTAACACATTCAATTAAATAGTACGTAATACGTGTTGTTTTGTTCTGTTTTCAAATACGCGATCGATTATGGCCTTCGTCGACGCCAGCTTCGCATTTGGCTAGAAATAATACTTTTTTAATTTCTTGTAATTTTCTAGCTTCCAGTTGAATGACGGAAAAGGGAAGAAAGAAGCATCACGAATTCATTCAACGAAAAGCGGAGGACCACATTAATATAAATGGCATTTCTAAAGAAGAATAACTTTTCGTCGTATTAACATTTAATATTAACCTAGAAAGATTTGTAAAAATTACTACGAAAGAATTTCTAATTTCGAGAAAATCGATTCTCATAATTTATTAAAATGGTTCGAATTTACGACCATGAACTGTCTGACGTGGAGAATTGGAAATGACACTTCGGTCGATCCTCCAGTGACACGTACTAAAAATTTTCAATTCTTTACCCCCCCCCTCACGCCTACAATAGATGTCAAATGACATCCCGTCACGGGAAAGATTAGAAAAATAAAACTCGAATTTACGAAAATCTTGGCACGTACTTTTCATCAAAAAATAATCGTAAACTTTGCCAATATTTTGCTTAATTTGTAAAAAATTCGAGAATAGTTTTAGTAAATAGCAGGGAAGGAGGTTGGCACGTATAAAAGTACCCGACTTTTTTTTGAAGAGAGGAAAAAATAAAGCAAGGATTATTCAAACAAAATGTCGGCTTTTTTGATTATCACGTGATTAACGTTTTTCTTAATGTAAATTTTAAGTGGAGTAAAAGTGTATTCACGAAAAAATTTATAATAACTAAAAATGTTCCTCATAACATTTCTTCCATATTGAGTCACTTTTATCCATAATGAAACGTCGCTCACTTGACGATAAAAAAGCCGCCATTTTGTATGAACCCTTGACTCTATTTCTTTTTAATTTCACTTCTACATGTTCCTTTAAAATTCCGTTTTCAAAAAAAAGTCTCATCAAATTATGAAAGGGAAGGGGAGAGTGCAGAACTCTTCCAAGTGCCCATTTATAATTTTTTTTTCTCAATTATTATCCACATTTAAAAAAATTATCACTTACCAGGAAATCAAAAAAGGTGCCATTTCGTGTAAAAAGCGACTTTTTCCCCAAAATTTAGCTTATAATGTCCCTTAGGGATTTCTCTCAGTGAAAAATAGTGTCCCGAAATATCTTCAAGTGGTAGTACCACCCTTCACGTGGGCTCCAGCGGATTCCATAAATACTTATCAGGTACTAGGGAAAGAAAAGAGGAGGGGGTGAGGAAATACGTCCATAATGTAATTACTACACGCATCCTTGAACTCGAAATTTGGCTCATTCGAGTTCAAGTTTACGTTTCCCCGTTGACCTATATTTCTCGCGAGAATTCCCACTCGAATAAAACCCGTTTCAACAACAACCCTTCGAGGGTCAAGGGCGAAATGAAAATAGAGGTACAGATGACAGTTGAGAAATTCACGTGGAAATAAGAAACTCGTCGAAATGAATATTACAATAAAGCGTAATATTTTATTTCAATAAAAGCTTCGCAATAATAAGCAAACTCAACGGTTTTTTCTTTACTTAACAAAGAGTATTAAGTAAAATGGTAAATCTGAGAAGGGAAGAGGGTAACAATAACAATATTATAAAAAATAAAATACATTACATCGACGCCACGATATATAAAGCCAATACTTAATTATTGTTCATGAAGATACTGGGTATGTTACGTGTAATATTTAACGATAAAATAAAAAAGTTATGTTTATTGAAAAATCTACCATAAACTTAAACCATATCTTAACAAATGATAAGAATAACGTGAAATACGTAATTAGCGATAATGATTAGAATTTAACAATTCAAGCTTCGCCAAAATAAACAATGTACTAAAAAAATAATAAACTTGGATTTCTACTGGGGCATTTCACGAGGGGTATAAAAGATGAAGGGGGGTCATAAGGTAAAATATAAAATGCCCTATTGTTCTATCATACATAATACTTATAGAAAAACAAAACAAAACACGTTTAACTCACAGTCTTTAATACTAAATAATTAACGTACAATATTGGTAACGATATAAACGTGTGACTAGTTAACCACTGATAAGGTTCTATCTTCGTATATACGGTGTGTTCTTATGATTCGAATGCAGAATTTGGACTAAATCGAGTGAGTCGCGATCACCTAGGAAAAGAATTTTACGATATATTTTTAATGTGGAAATCACAATTTTAGGCAACACGATTGTACAATGTACATGCAGTTTGCTCGATTTTCAGGAAAAAGTAGTGTTTTCGTATAATCATCCGAACCAGGGATTTTCAAAAGATATGTAATTCTGAAAAAAGTAAATCAAACGAGCCATTATCATGTTTATAGTAAATTTAAAAAAATTGTAAAATTTCCAGCCAATTTTAAGACCACACGATACAACGACGAAAAGAGTAATACATACAAGGTCACCTCTTACTCCGTAGATATATGTTACACATACACACACAAACGTATAAAATCGCATAATTAGAAGGCAACTTATCTGGGTGGTATCGGTGGTGCACCCATTCTAGCCGGTACCGGAGGCGGCGCGTCTCCAGCTTCTTTGGGAGCTTTGGCCGGAGAAGTTGGGTAATTGCGTTGAGGAATGGGTGGGGGTTGATCGGATACTGTACACTTTTCGGATATCTTTTCGGCCACGCTATTAACCAACGTTGGCTGAAGGGGTTGGTGTAAATTAGCAGGTATACTATATACTCCGGCTTTGGGTTTAATAACAGGAGCCGGAGGTCTGGACGGTGGCGGTTTATCGGCTTTCCTATCCGGTCTCTGGAGCGATTTCGGATCGACTTGTAAATCAACGCTGTCGTATAACGAGATGGTGTTATCGTTGCAGATATTTATCTCGTTCATGGTTTGCTGTATCCACATAGGCGACTTCAAGCTTATCTCTAACTGATAGGAGTTAATTTCAAGGTCATTATCGTGTACCGCCTCCAAAGCGCTTCGGCCGTCTTTGAACGTAACCCACATGACGTTTTCGACGAAACGTACCAAAATCACGTCACCGAAGGTGTACAATTTCTGGAGTAACTCGGCCATAAAAGAGTCGTCGATTACGCTGGATATATCTAAAGTGGAGTCGCGCATTTTCAGCACGATGGTTCCATCGAGCGGACCGACTGATCGGAGGACGCTTTCGAATACTTCAGATCTCCGGTTCGCGTCTACTTTACGAATATCCACTTCTAAGATGGCGATAACCGGACGATGATCGCTTTGTTTTAATTCCGCGCGTCCGTAATGGATTAACCGGCCCGGGTTCCAGTCTTCCAATTGATCTTCTTCGGGGAACATTTTACGTTTCCGCCATAACACTCGATCTGTCCACGCTGGAGCTCGGCATTTCTCGCTGGTGTCGTAGTCGTCGGAGAATAGATCGTATTTGTAGGTCGGCGGGAAGGTAATGTCGCCTTCGTGGTAATCCTCGAACACCTTGTTTTCTTTTTTCTGCAGCAGGAGCTGGTCGCACTGGAGGACGTCGTCGAGCATGTTGTTGCGTATTAAATCCTTCATAACGTCTTTGTCCATATCCACTCGATAGTTGAAATCACCGCACCAGAATACGTAATCGTGAGATAGTAAAGTTCGGCTCATCGGGAAGGCGATTTTTTTGGTGATTTCGGCGTAATCGGCGTTCCTTTCGTTGACTTGGGATTGGCCGGCGGCGAAATGCGAGCAAACGAAGCATAACGAGGTGGAATGTAACACGAATCGAATAGATACACCGCCTTTGTTACCGGTCGCTCCGCCGAGACCTGTTTTGACCGAATCCACAGCCACGTCTTTTATATAAGGGACTAGGTCTGACTTGAGGAACACGTACAAGCAAACTCCGACTAATTGGACGTAGGTAAGTAATACATATGGGTAATCCCGAGATAACACCTTTTGTAATTCTTCAGCCCATAAAGTGGCGTTTTCGGAACTAGCAGCCATTATGTTGCTGGCATTCAAGTCGACTATTTCTTCGAAACCGATAGCAAATATGTCGACAGGTACGTCGTCGTCGTCAGAGGCAGTGGCATCGATTAGGCATTTAGTTTTGGCTATTTGTACCGTATCCAGGAGCCAATCGGATAACGAGACGTCTTTGTAGACAACGCTACGGAAGTGCTTGCCGCCGTTGACGTTATACGTGCCGATGGCTACTTTGATGTTGTCGGTATATGTAAATTCTTTGTACCTTTTGCACATCTCGCGTAAAATCGTAGTGCTAGCGTGTAACGTGTCCGAGGACAGCAGCATCCTAGCACGTTCGGCTAAGTCGCTATTTAACGTATTGCCAAGTAAGAATACATCGATGGCTTCTTGTTTGCTGTTATCGAGTAAATTATTTTGTATGGTACGGGCGGCAGATCGAGCACCGTCCATTAGCTTAGAGCCTCCTTGGATGGCTCCGGTTCCGGCGTATATTTTACTTATCTCGTTACCGTTATTTATCCATATTTGTCTGTACACTTCTTCGAAGCGTGATATAAACTGTTGGTGGTCTTCTTCGCATAAAAGTTTCAATTGATTTTGCAATATTTCCAATCCGATGAAGGTCTGGACGCAATTCGTACGATCTAAACAATCTAAGCAATTAGTACGAAACGTGCCTCTTTGCTCTGAGACGATATCATCGCCGATGGCGTAAAATAGGCCGAATTTCGCGATATAGCAATCGATCTGATCGCGTAGTTTGTTTAGATTTTTGTAATTACCGCCACGACATTCCAAATGGTAATCGAATACGATATGAGGGATGTCGCGATGATTCGAGACATTATGGTGGTTTTGGAACATCTGACTCAACGAAGCTTCGCTTTCTCGACTACCAACCAAACTCGAGCTGAGTAAATTAATGATGACTTGATCGTTATAGCGTTTTTTCAACATAGCGAAGTGTTTGTCGTACGCCGCACCTGAGGCTTCGATGCTTCGCGATAATTTCACCTTGTGAGATCCAACTTGTACACCGGGTTGTTCCCAGAATAACGGCACCGAGCCGCGAGTTTGTATATACGAGGTTACCTTATTATCTAAATATATTACTTGCTCGGTTTCGACGAAATTCGCAACATGGCCGTCGTCATTGCAGCCTCGTACGTTAAACCTAGTTCCGGCACGTTCGCAACTAAGCCTCGAAATAATCACCGCCCTGGCTTGTTTATGTCGAATGTACACGGTGCGCATTTCAATACTACCGCACATCATTTTATACAGCCATAATGACGTATCGATTTCAAACCTGATGAAGTAAATGTGCAACATGCGATTCCAAAAGAAACGATTATCCGTTGGGGCTCCTTTTCGTTGACGTTGAACGCATAACGTCAAATCGTACGTGTTATTGCCGCTGGGACTACGTGAAAAATAGAATGTACCGGAATTGAGGAGTTTCTTGATATCCGATATGAGTTCTTCGTCTTGCGAATGATTTCGCAAAGAGATAAACGAAGTTTGGGTTATTCTGAAAATCTCATGTTCGTATATTTTACCAACGGAAACGCAAGCGGTAATTGTGACCAAAAAGAGAACCGTCGTGTCACCGGAATTAAATTGTAATATGCCCAGGCAACCATATGCATCTTGGATTTTACTATATTGACGTTTCACCGATTCTAATTCTTGGGAGGATAGCACAGCTATGGCGTTTGATTCGAATAACAAAGCGCTTTCTAGTTGTCTATGTTCTAAGATTATGCTGTACGGGTTAGGAGGACTGTTCTTCTCCAGAACACGGAATATCTTACCGAAAGTAGAAATCTGAGATCCTTTGGCGTTTGAGGCCATATTTGGAATGTGTTCTAAATGGTGAAAATATTACGTGGTTAGTACGTCATTGGGAGAATTCATGGTGGGCGAATGATAAGTAAATTAAAATATCGTAGGCGATACTCACCAAAATTTAGGACTATGTAAGCACACTTCAAAAGCTTGGATTTTCATAGAAAACGATTATATCAAACATATTGACGAATAAATACAGCGAAAGTATTAGTTACGTAATTATTTAAATGAATCACTGTACTCGGAAGCATGAATTTTCACGATTTTCTCAGTTTTCTTTCGACGTTTATCGAAGATAGTTTATCATCAATTAAGGAGAAAAAAAAATAAAAACACGCGCAAGCTCGGAAAATCTTGTTCGGTGTTTTATGTTTTAAAACAATGTACGAGGTTTTTTGCTTATTTCCGTGAAAATATGTTGGTGAAATTAATTATGTTTCGTTATTCCATTCTCAAAAAATGACTCGAATAGGGAATAATCGAAAAATTTTGCAACTTTCATGAAAAAAAGAGAAAATTCAGAATATTTTGGATTTTTTGAATTTACAGTGTTGCCATTTATATAAACGCAAAAATTATTTTAAATTTTTATTTGGTTTACGAAAATCGTGATTTTAATAAGAACAGAAGGAGTTTTGTATTTTTATGAATTTATTTAGAATTTTATTATACTTAAACGTCTAAAATATTAAAAATTTACAAATTGTGAAAATAATCTTAAAAAAATTGAAACTTGAGGCAACATTGTTTACCTTTCGAAACTTTTCACCTGTGATTTTTTTTCCACCTCTATTGTCTGTGACCCCTTACTCCACCAAACGAAAACGTAGACCGAAAAAAGAACTCTAAAAAACTTTTATAATTTAAAAGAAATTTACTAAAACTCAAGATAATGATAAAAGTGTGTTAATTTAAAAGGTTGTGTAACATTCTACATTATCATTCATCTAATTCGTGAGTAATTAATATGTCAAATTTACATAACAGATTCCATTGCAGATACTCCACTTATCACTTATCAGTCCAAGGAATTGTACAAAAACGATGAAAAAATCACTATAAAATCTGGTAACCTACCGAAATGAAACTTAATACTTGACTCAGAAGTGAAATCTCCGATACATATTCGTGATGGAGGAAGAATTAAACTTGCTGAGGCAAGAAGTCGAACGCTTGACGAGAGAGCTAGATAAAGCAAGTAGCGAAAATATTCAATCAGCTCAATACGGTCTAGGTCTTTTGGAGGAAAAGAAAAACCTAGAGCAGAGATGTGACGAATTAGAAGGATTATATGAAAACACCAAACACGAACTGGATATTACTCTTGAAGTAAGTAGTATTTTTAAATCTTTCCATAGGGTGTACCAAGATTACAATAAGCTGAAATTTCAGGCGTTGAACAAATTCCAAACTACTCATAAAGTTACTACGAAATCTGGCATAGAGCAAGAAGAATCACTCCTGTCAGAAACTGCAGCTCGAGAGACGTCTTTGAATTCTCAAATACTTGAGTTGGAGAATGACGTGAACAAGGTAAATCGAGGATCAACTTTTTTACGCTTTTCTATTCGATTATGTATTATTTAAATTTATATTTTAGCTACGCCAAGAATTAGAACGTGTTGTGGAGGAAAGAAATCGCATGATAAGCGAAAACAACGAATTGATAAAATTAAAAGACGAAAGCGATTCCGAGATGAAATCACTTCGAGCTGAATTACGAGAAATTAAATTTCGCGAAACACGTTTATTTTCTGATTATTCGGAACTCGAAGAAGAAAACATATCGTTGCAGAAACAAGTATCTGTTTTAAAGTCATCTCAGGTAACACGTCCTTGGAGATTATATTGAATGATTTTTTCATCTCGTTTCATTCGCCATTCACAATTGTCATTTTTTATCAACAGGTCGAATTCGAAGGAGCTAAACATGAAATTCGAAGATTACAAGAAGACGTCGAGGTGTTCCAACAGCAAGTTGAAGAACTCACGAAGCTTAAAAAAATCGCCGAAAAACAAATGGAAGAGGCGTTAGAATCGTTACAGGTTTATATCTTTTGATAATTTTGGCTTCGATTTATTCCACCAGTCTAATTGATTCTTCTTTTAGGGTGAACGTGAAGCTAAATACGCCATGAAAAAGGAACTAGACAATAGAATAAATAGCGAATCGATGTACAACCTTAGCAACTTAGCTTTCAGTATTAGAGGTGCATAGAATTATCAAAAAATGAAGTTGTATGATCGTAAAACCGTAACTTATTCGATTTCTTAATTCAAGGTATCACTGACGATCCAAATATGGGCAGCGACGCAGAAGACGACATCCCTCGGTTACCTTCCCACCCAGATGGCTCATCTAATGCTGAAGTTAACTCAGAATCCGGCAAACAGGTTGATTTATTCAGCGAAATACACTTAAACGAGTTGAAAAAATTGGAGAAACAATTGGAACAAGTAAACGAACGAATTGTCATGATTTCCTTATCAATAAAATACTCAACTAAAGGAAACATTTATTTCGTAGATGGAAAGCGAAAAAGTCTCGTTGACTCAGAACCTAAAAGAATCGCAATCGGTAGCCGAACGAAGTCAATCCGAATTACAAAACCTTATGACCAAGTTGATCCAACTCGGAGCTCGTATCCAGTCTTTAGACCATATCAGAGATCAAGCTGCTCAAAAAATCGTTTCCAAAAATGAAGTAATTTTTATATCCGCGATTTATCGTAGTTTAATGAGCAGATAAAAAATTAATTATTTTTAGCTCTCTGTCGAGAAACTCAGCTTGACTGTCACACAATATCAACAATGGTTCGCATTGGCTTCCAAGGAAATCGAACAGATACGTAAAGAATTAGAAGATCTCGAGAACCAGATTAATTGCTCAGAAGTTACTCTTCAGTTGAAGAATGAATTGACGAATGTTAAGAATAAAGTATGTGTTTAATATCTGTGAATATCTTTTTACGAGTAATCTTCTACTTGACGTATTTCACAGTTGTTAGACACGGAGCAAAGAGCGATGGAGCTGGAATCGGACGTACAGCTTCTTGGCGAGCTCGCAGGCGAAGCTAGTTCTTCTTTGGACACCGCTCAAAACGATCTTCTTCAAGTGACAGAAGAATTGGCTCAATTATACCATCATGTATGCACCGTTAACGGGGAAACTCCTTCAAGAGTGATTTTAGATCATGAAAAACATGCTGAAACCGGTACAAAATATGTTTTTATTGTTTAAAAGACTTATTCAGTTCAATTATTATACATTTTGTATTTCTAGGCGTTGATATTTTATCGGAGAAAAATAAAGAAGAAATTAGTAAACTTGGCTTAATCAGAGCACGTCTAAAAGCCGATATACCCGTCAAAGAATTAGAAAGCTTAACCGATGCTTCTTCAATATCGAAACAAGTAGAAACGATTTTAGACCAGATAAAACATCTCCGCGTCGCTGTCTCTTCGACTATCGATAAAGCTAAAAATAAACCTCGAAAGGCCAACGAAAGTAAGCCGCGCGTTTATTTTTAATTCGATTTCGTTCTATTTTTAAACCCCTCGAATTCACTTTTTAGCTTTCGAGACGAACGTGAACAGCGAAGAAACTAACGAACTTCAAGAACAGGTCATAAAGCTGAAAGCTCTTTTGTCCACGAAGCGCGAACAAATCGCCACATTGCGTTCTGTTTTAAAATCCAACAAGGCCACTGCCGAAGATGCATTGAATAACTTGAAATCCAAATATGACAAGGAGAAAGCCGTAGTTTCCGAGACCATGACGAAGTTAAGAAACGATTTGAGAACGATGAAAGAAGAAGCAGCTACGTTTTCGAGTAATTTATCTATTTTCCGATCAAATACTTCTCACTTTTGCTGCGGCTTATTAATCAGAAACATTTTCGCGTAGGTCTCAGAGCCATGTTTGTCGCTCGTTGCGAAGAATACGTCACTCAAGTGGATGAACTGAATAGATCGTTGGCAGCTGCCGAAGAAGAGAAGAAAACTCTAAATCAATTGTTACGGTTGGCCGTCCAGCAAAAACTTGGACTAACTCAGAGACTAGAAGATATCGAGATGGATCGTGAAATGCGTAATGCGCGACGACCGGCCATTAACGCGATGCGGGGTACCCCCTCCAAAGGAAGATTTCCACAGTCACCTAGAAGAATGGTGTGAAAAATTCTTCAATTATCCCGTGACATAATCTTTTCCATTTTTTTATGTATCATGTGTACAAATATCGTATTTTTAATTAACTAGCCGAGTTTTCTGCCGTAAAAGAACCGCAAAAAAGTAAACGAGGGGGGAGTAATGAAGATTATGGCGGGTTGCGGAATCGTATTTATAAATATAAAACCATTTAGGTTCGTTTCTTTCAAAGATTTATTTCGTAACTAAACGAGATCAACGTCGTAATTGGAAATTATCGCGTCAAGGGTTCTCAGATTTGGTAAAACTCGTTTCCATTCAATTTTAAGAGCTAATTAAACATCGAAAATCATTAATAGATTAATTGAAAAACAAATAAAGTATTTGAAATAAGTGTTCCTCGAAGTGTAAAATTTTTAACGCAAAATATTACGAAATTGCGTCTGAAAATTCGGCTATCTTAACGACTACTACGGTCGACTAATATTATGTTCTATGCCAATATATTGAATACGCGATTAGGCGAACGCGAAAGTTGCCAGATGAAGTTTGCATTTTGAAATTCTACAATGGTTAGATCCAGTGCCATGTTCGACGTGAAGCCTACTTATAAACGGTTTATTTGCCTTAGTACTTAAATAATACACATGACACGATTTTTTTTTTTACCTAGTTGAAAGGTTAGTGCAATACGTATAAATGTAAGTTTTTTTTCGATTTTTCCCAATTTAATTTCCGTCGTCGCCACAATTGCAAAACGTATTTCTCGTCCTTTAATTATCCGTCCATAAGATGTGATTTCAAGCGTACAGTTGTTCCCAAAAAAAAAATTCAGAAAATTACGATCTACGAGTATTTCAGGCCTTCGAATCACAAGCGTACGCTTTTAATCAAAACCCAGTCTAAAAAAGTCCTCTTTTTTGTCTTCGTAAATTAAGAATGTAATTATTTAATTTATTGGTTGTAGTTGGTAATATGTAATTTCTTTCGTAAACTATCACATAATTGTTTTGTTTAAAGTAAATTATATGACGTCCATTACTGTAATTTTACGTAAAAGATGGGATTTTTATTGTAGCGGAATTTATTATCGTTATTTTTCTTTATGTTAATTTATTGTTTTTATTTGGCTAATGTATTATGGCAGCTTAATTTGTGTATTTTTTTAACAGTATTCGTTTTATTATTGGAAAAAATTTTATTAACTTGTGGCATGTTTTATCGTGATTTTTATCTTTGTGAATTCGTATCGGAGATGTTGTTGAATTTTCTAATTTTTTTTATAAATTATAAAAACGGTTGTATTGAGCGTATGCGTGTTTTAATGTATTTAATCGTGGAAGTTGTTTTCGTTTTATTTTCATGTTATTTACATCAGTGTCAGTCGAAATGGAATGTTTTTCTAACATGTGAAATTTACATTTGCATTTCACACTTGTTCGAGAAGTACAAAAATTTTCACTTTTATTCTAATTTCTTCTCAAGTCAAGTAGCGAAGCGACGCCGATGTTATTTTGGATATTTCGAAGAGAATTTCTAGGAATGTATTCTTAATTATTAGAATTTCATAACACCCATGATGTAATCGCTGTGTACCAAAATTAATTTAAAAAGAAAAACCGACATATTAACAAAACTTAGTCAAATGAAATAAATAATTTTGAAATTAATATAAACACGAAATTTTCGAATTCACGAAAGATCCCGAAATCCGACGGATAAAGCCGAACGTCAACCTATAAAATTAGTACTATACCTACTTGATAAACTGTAGAGCGCGCTGTTAAATTATTTGTTTCCCCTCTTTTCCCTTCCAGAGAAAACTGTTTTCAAACTTGAAATTTTTTAATCCATTGATAATTTTAGAATTGAAAAATTTTTAAACTTTCGTTTTCAAATTAGAAAAGCATCGGTGATTAAATTAGAAAGATAAAGAAGGAGGATAAGTTACAAGTAATGGTGATAAATGCAGAAAATGCGACGTAAAGGAATACTGAATTCTTGAAATTTCGAGGAATTGGAAACCGAACTCCATTCGTAAGCAATATTTATTCATTACGTTGTGTTTTTTTTTTCGTTGTAAATTAACAAACGACAAATTTTAATTAATGCGAATTGACTTGGTTTACGAGCCACGCGGCAGTCAAAGTTGCATTTATTCGTAAGCCGTTTAGAAAATGGCCGAATATACAGTTGTGTATGTTTGACTACTAAAAAATGATCACTTAGGTCACAGACGATGCGTTATTTCTTATATTCGAATGAATTGTTTAGGTAAACGTTTGATGATGAAACCGCGCGAAAGACTTGTACGACGGAGAAGAGCCGCGAAACCGGATAAACCTCGGAGACCGCCCCGCGAAGCAAGCCGCCAACGGAAACTCCGACCTTCGATTCGAGATCGAATTAAACCAAGCCATAGATTAATCAAATCTACGAAATTATTACGTAAACGTCGTCCAGAACCAAGTAAATTAAAGCTTACATCTCGTGATTTACGTAAAACCATTACAAGGAAGATACGCGCACGTGAATTGTCCCCAGAAAAACCCCGTTCGTATGATTTACCTCCTTATGAGAATTCGTTTAGGAATGATTTCTCCCCTAGAAAAATACCCAGTAGATCGGATGATTATTTCTTAGATATGCCCGAACCGAGCGATAAATACCGAAACGTGTTTCACGACGAATTATTCTCTAAAAAAGAACCGCGACCGGAGAGACGCGAAGTACGTTACCAAGATGAATCGTATCCACGTCGAAGCAATCGAGATAAACATGACAAATACTCGCGAACCGATTCGCCTAGCCGAAAATACGCGCCTGATTTGGATAAATACGAGAAGCGTTTTCGTGATTCGTTGCACAGGAAACAAGAAAGTTATGATTCGTTTAAATACCACGATAATTCTAGTACTTCACGTTCTGATAAATACGATCGAGTTTCATCGCACGAAAATCATTCTTCAAGGAGGCCTGATGTTTCGCCTCTGGAGAATCACGGTGTTCCCCGAAGAACGGAATTCGCACGAGATAGTTATTCTTCGAGAAAGCAGGATTTTCAGCGCGATAATCATTCTACTTCAAGGAGACAGGAATTTCCAGCTGAAAATCATTCTTCGAGAAGAACGGAGTTTCCGCACGAGAATCACGTATCGAGAAGGCACGAGTTCCCGCACGAGAATCACTCGAGAAGGCCGGAGTTCGCGCACGAGAATCATACGTCATCGAGGCGACAAGAATTCCCACCGGAAAATCACACTTCAAGGAGACAAGAGTTCTTGCACGAAAATCATTCATCGAGACGATTGGAGTACTCGCCAGAGAATCATTCTTCTCGTAGACCGGAATTTCTTCATGAAAATCATTCTTCAAGGAGACACGATTTCCCGCACGAAAAACGTTCTACTTCGAGGAAACCCGAACGAACGGGCCGTAGGCACGATGACGATTATGCTATGAAAATACCTCCGTTGATACCAAAGCTGAGAGATAAATTCGCCGACCGTTTGTCTCCGCCTTTAGATAAACACTATCGGAAATCACTTTCACCTCACCGAAGACCTATATCCGACTACGACCGACGAAGACCACCTTCTTATACTGAAAAGTATGCCTCGCCTAAGCGCTACGAAAAACATACGGATCCGTATCCACGTCATAGAGATTTACTCATCGAAGAAAGATCGCGTAATAACGTTTCGCCGTCGAGGAAAAAATACCTCGAAAATCGTTCATTCGCTCCGGATCGGCCGCTTCACCAGCACGAAAAGTACAACAATTTTTCTCCAACGCGAAGAATAAAATACGAATCGCCTCCTCCTCCGCCGCCGCCGCCACCACCTCCACCTATGTCACCGCCACCGCCTCCTCCGCCGCCTCGTGAATTAATCCGGTTTAAAAGACCGCGTAATTTATCCCCTCACCTGAAACCTGCGCACGGAGACAGGATCCGCGAAAGGCCTTCGTCTCCTCGTCGTAACGCCCGACTCGAACGTTTAGCGCCTCCGAAAGAGGCTCCGGCGCGATTAGAAAAACGCGACTCTCGTTCCGAAACGTTTCCCAAAAAACTCTCATCGATTGATAGAAAAGCTCCGCCTCAGCTCGACAAACGTGATAAACACTTAACCGAATTGGCTCATTGTGGTAAATTAGAAGAACAGCAACGCAAATCTAAACGCCTTGCTCCAGAGAGACTCTTACCCGAACAATATGCTCGAAGCAGACAGTGAGTATCTCTGGTTACGCCGTCAAGAGCTGAGCTGCTGAGCAATCGATTAATGTGTGTTTTTCTCTATTGAAGCGCCGTCAAATCGCGTCAACTTTCAATGTCGCCTAAACGCAACGATGTAGGAAAATCGGCGAAAAAACGTATTAGGAGTCCTGCCACTTTGAAAAAATCATCTTATCCGTCTCATAATTCTGGTAAGTTTTATCTGCGCAGCGAATTTGAATTCGTTAATCTTGCGTGTTTATTAATTTCAATTTTTTTTATCGATTTACAGATACACGACAAACGTTTCGTAAATCTAGACCAAAGCTTGATAAAGAAAGTGATCGCAGATGGTGAACGAACCGACGTAGCGTGTAGTCTATGTAGAAGATAATGTGCATTTTTAATCCTTTTTTCTCTTTTTGTTAGATTTTTATCAAATGTACAGAATTGTTTCGATTTATTTCTTTTCTCTTTTTATTTCATTTTACGCTCGTCGGTGGTTTTTTTCGAAACAATGATTGTTTTTATTTTGAGAATAAATTTTTTATCTAGTTTTCTATTATTTTATGCAAAACCAATTGCGGAAATCGGTACCTTGTATCCGAAAACCCATGATTCGACACTTCACGGGGCCGTAGTCACATAATTCTTGTATGCACATGTTAGAAGGGCTGCCTACCTAAATACACGTAAAGGAAAAGCTTTATTTATGTAATTTACGTAATTTACTCATTACGGCCGTTCCAACCGGCGGATTTTCGTGAAAATAGTCTCATTTTACTAAATCGACATCGCTGATTACGAATATCACCTCAAAAACATACCATCGCTGAGAAAATTTCGAGATCGAAATTCGATCGAATACACGGTATGCGATAGAGCAAAACTGATAATGGCAATCGATTCCGCGAGGTCGATAACCCACAATTTGACACTTCACACGCCTTCATAGCCCTTCTTTAGCCCAGGAAAAATTAATTTCGTAAGCATAATTCGAAGTCCGCCATCTTTGAAACGGCGGCACTTTTTTCAAAAATTTTCAAAAAATTTCAGATTTGGGGTCGAGGGTGGTATCAATCTCTTCAGTTTTTTCCCACGATTCCAAATCCGTTTGAATTTTTCCAAAATATTCACGCGTTGCGGAGTAATTAACGCTAATTTTTGAACTATTGTTTACAAGCTTTTAACAATGGAAAACAGTGTGACCTTCATATCAGTGAAAATTCGTAATTTT
>QBDW01001728.1:0-11642 GCA_003261595.1 Maconellicoccus hirsutus
TTTTTTTTTTTATTTGATATTTAACGTCACAAGGTTATATAACATAAAGTGACTTAAATTTTTTTTTTAAATTGCAAATTGTTATTTAAAAATTAAAATAGATTATCAAAGAATTTTAATTTCCTATGTAAGATTTTTTTTAATTTTAACTCCCTTACTTTCTTCAAATTTTACATTTCCAAAGAAATTTTTTCGATTTATTAACGATTTTAACGGTGATTCTATCGTAATTATTTTTTCCGAGTGAAATAAAATTGAAAAATAAATTTTAGCTTTTTATTTACATGGAAAATTTAATTTTTCGATTTATTAACGATTTTAAGGGTGATTCTATCGTAATTATTTTTTCCGAGTGAAATAAAATTGAAAAATACATTTTAGCTTTTTATCCACATGGAAAATTTTCAACGAAAATCGTTCAGATCTACAGTTTGCATCATTTGCAGTCGTTTGTAAATCACTTCAAGATCGTGTAATTTTTTGCCATTTTTTGAATAAATATTTCACTAAAATTTCACAACTTGAAACATCTCGATAACCTTGAAAATTTAAATGAACAAAAAATTGATCCAAAATCGAAGAAAACTCGTTTAATAACGCGTTAAAAAAATCGATTAAATAATTTCACCGTTCGGAATATTTGAGTATTTCGAAAATCAAAAATCTAACGATTCGATTGAGCAAGTCGAAAAACATTTACATAATGAGTAATTTTCAATGTACTTTTCTATAAATTCATTCTTCGTTTTACGTTTTTTCACGGGTTAAAGTGGCGTATAAATATTTGGAAAATATTGTCGATATTTATCAACTCGTCGAAGTTTGTTTTTCGTAGTTTCTAAATGCATCTGAATTGTTACAATTGAAAAAAAATTGTTTACGAATTACGAACATCGAGTGGTGAAAATGGATATTTTAATCATCGAGCGTGATTTCATGACACATACTCGTATCTTCGTATAGCTGACTTTGTAAAAAGATCACCTCGGGTTGGCAATTTTAGCATCTTCAAAAGATTTCTTAGTCACTTTAAAAATCCCCGTAGCTAATCGCAGAAGACCCAGCAGCAAACGGACATTTCCGAGATCAACGGTAAAAAACTCATCACCCGTTGCGATCCTTTTCATCGCGTATTATCTCTGAATGCCCATTTTTTACCATTTTAGAAAATCGCTAGTTCCCAAACAAAAGCTATTTTTTCGCGATTCCGAGCAAAAAAAATTCTGCTTACATTGGCGACGTAGTTGGAATACTGTTGGTTCAGCAAACAATGTAGACTCGAAACCAGTTTCATTTGAAAGCGATAGATGAAGTTATGGTGCGTTATTGTTAACAGCTGTCATTTAGGATGCATTTTTTAACCTGCGTGTAAACCAGTGCGACTCCATGTTGCACGCATATGCCTTTTGTAGCGTGTGTACTGTGTAGTGTGTACTACGTCTTGAATACGAAACCTGTAGCATCCTATGTTCGCGAAATGCACCATCGATTTCTATTCAATTATAAATTCGACGAATTGTTTCGCGCCAACGTTCAAATTCTGGAAACTTATTTACATTTTTTTTTCACGTCGTCGTATTTTTTCCGAAGAATTAAAAAACGATTTAGTATTTTGAAATAAAAACAAAAAGAAACAAAAACAATGAGACATTTTGACAACTGACAAGTACATCGATAATTAACGATATCTCGTCGTCTGAAAAATCGACCTGTCTATATGATTCGAGGGTGGAAGAAATGCCCTTGAAAAAAGATTCAACGTTTTCGTGTGAAACATCCTAGAACATGGATTTTGATCGGCTTGATGGGCCGCATTATGATAGATAATTTTAAAAAGCTTAAGATCGGGGTTAAAATGGACCTTTTTTTCACATGAATTACCTAAACTCGGCGTATGATTTGTTGTATTTGGTATATGCGCTCGTAAATCTCCAACGCGAGATAATTAATTTTTCTCAAATCGAGGATATTCGGCGAACGCGCGTTTCGTGTTTCGAGATGAGATTCTGTACGAAATGATTGAAAACGGATTTTGGAATTTTTTGATAAGGAGGTTTGATATTAGTTTCTGTTTTTTGGGAATTTGATAAAAGGGAAAATTGTGTCTTCATTTGATTATTTTTTTAGATTTTTCCTATAACCAATTTTGAAGTAAAACCTACTAAAAATATTCATAACTGTTGTCTAAATGCAGTATAAATGGAGTTATTTGGTTTTGAAGGTTTTAATTCCCAATAATACGAAAAATATGAGGAATTTGAAGAAATCGATCATACCCGATTTTGAAGGAATAAGTAATTGTTACCTACTAACAACACAATTGTTGTCTAAATGCAGTATAAGTGGAGTCATTTGATTTTGAAGGTTTTAATTCTCAATAACACATAAAATACGCAGAATTGGAAAAAATCTCATATCACTTATTTTATAGAAAATATCAACATCTACTAAAAAACATTATTAACCTTGGGAAGGCTAGGTACAAAACAAGCGTTACACACTGTTAAAGGCTAGGTGGGGTCACAGGTGACACATAAACAATTGTGGGCTATGTGGGGTCATATATGACACATTGTTGATACAGAGTTTAAGGCTAGGTGGGGTCATATATGACACACAGTTGACACAATGTTTAAGGCTATGTGGGGTCATATATGACACATAGTTGATACAATGTTTAAGGCTATGTGGGGTCATATATGACACATACTTATATGTAAATGTAAAAGGCTAGGTGGGGTCATATATGACACAGTGGTTCTCAAATTTGCAAAACCGATTCATTTTCCAATTAAATACAGAGAGAGCGCTGTTTTGAACATTTTCTATACTATAAACAGATGTCGTGCTTCTTTTACTTCTAATTTGTAGTTGATTTAAACAAATGAATATGATAGACCAACGATTGAGCCAATTCCACATAATAGATGGCGCAAAATCGACATTAAAAATAAGGTATTTAAAACAAGTAGGTTATCTGTTGAATTGCATTTTTTTTTTTAATTTTGAAATTAGAATAATTTCATGTTACAAAAAAAAATAATAAAAAACTTGAAAATCAATAGAAAATTGAGACAATTCCATAATATGTATAGGTAAACTGGTGTAAAGTGTTATCCAAACTCAGACATCATCAATAAACTGGCCATTATAAGGAAAAATTACGTATTGCCACTCAATTCGAAGATTTTCTCACGTTTTTTCAACTTTTTTTCGTAATTTTCAATATTGACATCACTTAAAATGGTTCTAACCTTTAATAAGGAACTAAAATTGTTAAAAAGAGGTATTTCTCAATCATTTCATCATCATAATACCTTCAATTGCCAAGATGTGCAACATACCCGTCATTTAGACCTCATTGAAATTGGTTGTTTCAGTGGTGTCATATATGACCCCACCTAGCCTTCAGTACTTAAGTATAAATATGTGTCATATATGACCCCACATAGCCTTAAACATTGTATCATCTATGAGTCATATATGACCCCACATAGCCTTAAACATTGTATCATCTATGTGTCATATATGACCCCACCTAGCCTTAAACTCTGTATCAACAATGTGTCATATATGACCCCACCTATATTGTAATGCCAGTAGGGTCACCCATGACCCCACATAGCCTTGCCAAGGTTAATAATTGTTGTCTAAATGCAGTATAAATGGAGCTATTTGATTTTGACGCTTTTAATTCTCAATAACACGAAAAATATGAGGAACTTAAAGAAATCGATCATACTCGATATTGAAGGAATAAGTAATCATTACCTACTAAAGACATAATTGTTGTCTAAATGCAGTATAAGTGGAGTTATTTGATTTTGAAAATTTCAATTCTCAATAACATGCGTAAAATAAGCGAAATTTGAAAAAATCCCACACAACTTACTTCATAGAAAATATCAATACCTACTAAAAAACATTATTAATAATTGTTGTCTAAATGCAGTATAAATGGAGCTATTTGATTTTGAAGGTTTCAACTCTCAATAACACATAAAATATGCAAAATTGGAAAAAATCTCATATAACCTATTTTATAGAAAATATCAATATCTACTAAGACCATTATTAATAACTATTGTCTAAATGCAGTATAAGTGGAGTTATTTGATTTTGAAAGTTCCGATTGTCAATAACACGCGTAAAATATGTGAAATTTGAAAAAATCCCACACAACCTACTTCATGGGAAATATCAATACCTACTAAAAACATTATAAATAATTGTTGTCTAAATGCAGTATAAATGGAGCTATTTGATTTTGAAGGTTTCAACTCTCAATAACACATAAAATATGCAAAATTGGAAAAAATCTCATATAACCTATTTTATAGAAAATATCAATATCTACTAAGACCATTATTAATAACTATTGTCTAAATGCAGTATAAGTGGAGTTATTTGATTTTGAAAGTTCCGATTGTCAATAACACGCGTAAAATATGTGAAATTTGAAAAAATCCCACACAACCTACTTCATGGGAAATATCAATACCTACTAAAAACATTATAAATAATTGTTGTCTAAATGCAGTATAAATGGAGTTATTTGATTACGAAGGTTTCAACTTCAACTCTCTCAACAACATGTAAAACATGCGAAATTTGAAATATCAATACCTACTAAAAACACTAAACATAAGTTTTGTCTAAATGCAGTATAAAAAGAGTTATTCAACTTGATCACCTTAAATTCTTAATAACTCTTAAAATACGCGAGATTTGGCGAATAAGTAAATATTAATTCCTGTTAAAAAAGCTATTCCTAATTTTTACGTATATTCGATATTAAACGAGACATATCGCTTGGAAACTTCAAAATGTCCACACCACATGAAGTATACAAGGTGGGTAAAAATATCAAATAACCTATTTCGTGGCGAATACAAAATACCATCAAAATTAAATTATTACGAAGATTTGAAAATTATTCACCACCTTTTCGCCATCGTAATTGTTGAAAAATATCCCAAATGCTCTTTCAAACATATCCCTAGTGAAAAAAAATCGTTGATAAATTATTTTCGTACATTCAATCAATAATTATTTTCGAGAATCTTATTACCTACTCGCGCTATAAAAAAAAAAACATGAAATTCAATTCGACAAAGCAAACTCTAACAATGGTTTAATCACGTCTCAACGGCGCACTTTTCTTTATCAGTATTACGCATCAGGACACCTTGTATGAAAATCCGGAATTCCATATGAACACCGTTAATTTCACGAAAATAACGCCGATTACATTCAATTCTCGATATTGACTTCCCTACTGCGGAAAATACTCGTGAACGAATAAAATCACATCGTTCGTCGCACTTTTTCAACCAATCGTTCGTTTTCGACAGACCGTTTATTTCCTCAATATTAGAAATTTAATTAGGTCCAAATACGATAATGCGTAAATTGTCGAAATCACGCCGATTCACGTTTGTACACGAGACTGGCAAACAATAAAATCCGATATCAATTTACGTATTTAGTATCTACAACGACGTTATATGTTTCGCTTACATATTTAATCAATTAAACAACAAATCGAGTCTCGAGTAACGGAAACAATTAATTGGGCAATTTGGCGAAATTGAAATAAATACGTCAACATGGACCACAGTCCAGTCCGAATTGTTTTACGTATCACACATACACACAAGTAAACCAGTTTTGTGTAAATTCATAATATCGACTTAATAAAACCTCTATTGTTGATTAAACGTGAAGAATATATAATTCGATGAATTTACTCTTCAAAATATTCCGACGGAAAATCGTTTTAATTATCTCATAGATAATTTTACGATTAAGTTCACCTACGAGATTATTTGATATTCGAAGTTCGTTGAAAATATCAGAATTCGTTTATTTGAAATAATCAGGGTAGCCATTTAGTCACTTCAATACTTCTCAAATCATTCTTCATTTTATTTCTTACTCTTTACACGTCGAAAATCTCAAAACCCGACCAACACCCGAAATTCACGATTTTTCTAGCACACGTGACCCAAAAGGAAGAAAAACACCTGTATTGAATTTCTCGAAAACTAATAAAAAATTGATACGATTTCGGTAGCGAAAAAAAACCATACATCATCTCTATTTACATTGAAGATAAATCTTCATTCTCCCCTCCCCCTTTTTTCTTAATTCCAATCAATTTATTAGTCCGTAAACAACGCTGTTATTTACTTTTCAAATTAGGAAAAAAAATGGAAAAAAACACGAGATGAGTATAGAAAAAAAAAACACGTAATACGATTTCACGAGGGAAAGTATTTTAAGGAGATGAACAAGGGGTGAGGGGAAAATTACGATGTAACATTCTGTTGTTTGTTTACATTACGATACTACGTAGATAGCGCTGCGTTCTCTTTTCGGTATTTTTTTTTATTATTTCATCGTCGGTCCATTGTGATAGTAAAATAAGCCGGCTAAATTCGAGGTTGGGAATTAAATTATTAAAGGGATGAAAATCAAATGCTGATTAATTGGTGGCCTTTTTGGGGGTATTTCAGTTTTTTTTTGTATTTTTGAACGTATTTTCAAAAATAAGGTTCCATTATGACCAGAAATTCATTTCAATTGCCTGAAAGCTCTTTTTGAGATGATATTTAAAAAAATTACACGTTAAAAAATAATCAAATAATTTAAAAAATTATTCGCCACATTCTAAGAGTTTTTTTTGAGGTAATATTTCAAAAAATTACATTTTGACGATGATTAAATAATTTAAATAATTATTTATCACATTTTAAGAGCTTTTTTTGAAGTGATATTTCAAAAAATTACATTTTGACAAATGATTAAATAATTTAAATAATTATTTACCACATTTTAAGAGCTTTTTTTGAGGTAATATTTCAAAAAATTACGTGTTAAAAAATGATTAAATAATTCAAAAAATTATTTGCCACATTTTAAGAGCTTTTTTAGAAGGTAATATTTCAAAAAATTACATTTTGACGATGATTAAATAATTTAAATAATTATTTACCACATTTTAAGAGCTTTTTTTGAGGTAATATTTCAAAAAACTACATGTTGAAAAATGATTAAATAATTTTAAAAATTATTAGCCACATTTTAACAGTGTTTCTTTGAGGCAATATTACAAAAAATGACATTTTAAAAATGATTGCACAATTTCAAAAGTTATTCGCCACATTTTGAGAGCTCATTTCGAGGCAATATTTCGAAAAAATCTCCCTAAATAAAAAGAAAAAATTGTTTAAAATAATTTACGCTATTTTTTGAAGTAAAATTCGATTAAATCATAAAGCTGAATAAAACTTCATCACGATAAATTAAAATCGATTTCGATTGCTCGATTACTTTGATAATCTCCAGCTCGATGTTATTTTTCAAATTACCAATTCACTTAAATTCATGAAAATTTTTAGTTTCCAAAATAATCGAAAAATCTGACCACCCCTCTACTACGATCCCAAATTTGAATAAAAATAACCCCTCGAGTCACCTCTTCCACGACACCGATTTCATTTCTCGATCCCACTGCCTGCGTAATTCTCCAGAAACATCTCGGAATCGTCAAATATTCCATATTCATTGAAACACCGAAATGTTCGCCTTGATTACACACACAGGGCAACAATATACGTCACAGGTATAACTCCAAACCCGTAGGCCGATCCGGACAGGTCACAAAACACTTAAACTTGCCAGCTTCGTCAGCTACTTTGTATAGAACGCAATGGTATCACTTCGGTTTCGTCGCCTGTATTTCGTTCAATTTTTTTCAATTGCAGTCAAAATCCTCAAATCATCTTAAAATGCAAATAAACACTGAATCGGGGAGAAAATTACGCCGATGGGATGTACACCTGTCTCAGTTGGATTAAAAATTCATATTATGAGATTTTCGAAGACACATTGGCTGAAAAGAGGTGATAAGCAAAGCCACTATGGGAAATCTCCAAGTGATAAAGACCCACGAATATTCCTCTTCACCACTCAAACAATCCTATCCTCAGATGCTAATGCTGATCATCGATTCATGTTCCCCTTTAACCCCCCCGCGCAACCCTCAGGCAAACAAAGTGCACCAAAATCGCTTACCTTTTTCACGGCATCGTTGCAAGTTCGCGAATCCCCGAATTTTCACCGCCGAAGCCGACAAAGAGAGGAAAGAACGCACCGACGCTGTATTGTTTCTCGCGATACTAAACCCAATTCGTCGTCGGTCGAGAACACAAACACTATGCGGAAACAAGTCTTTCCACCACCTCCCGAGAGCACGATCCCATGCACGTCATACACACATTACATTCCAAAAATACAAACCGTCTACGCGTCGTATACATAGCGAGCGTTAAAACCGCCGAAATTTCCATTTCTCGATCATCTCGATCGCGATCACGACGCACGTGCTATGCACGTGCCTAAATTTACTCGGCAATTTTCCACGCGCGTAAAATTGCACCGATGAATGAAAATAGTAAATGCCGTAGTAGGCGAAACTCGAGGGTGTGGCATACACAATTTTCCGCACACCGAACGAGTCCGCGTCATAGGCGCTCCGAAGAGAACTGCGCGTCGCCTCGAAATTAAGGGTGAAGCTCCGAGGGTCCGGGATGAATGAAGGGTTGTATAAAAATCAATGTTACCAATGTACGTAGCGTATAGTACATTAACCTTTGCAGCCATCTGTTTACTATCTCCGGTGCACGCACCATGCAGGTGAAAGTGAAATCCTCAATTCGCCAAAGTCCAGCCTGCGGCCATGTAACCGTCAAAAGACATGGTTCCTGTTGCATTAAAAATCCTCCAAGGCACCTTCAAGGGTCGTTGAGAATTTTTCACCGAGTTTCTTTCAGCTCGTCAAAGCCTCGTCGTCACACCTCACGTACGGTGGAATTATCCCTTCAAAGGGAGCGGCAAACGAAACGAGGGTGATAAGATTCACTCCTTATAGACCTTTCTTCGACGTAATTTTTCCCATTTCCATTTCTTCGGCTCTTTGGCAAGAAAAAACCATTGTTGATGGGGAAAATCGATAAGTGGGGAGTTTCAAGGTTGCTCGTTGGCATAAAATACCAGATGAAATTCGGATTAAACGCGGTTACCCGGTTCGAGTTCATAAATCGAGACCGAAATGCATCGTACATTTTGTTTTTTTTTTTCACAATATCTCGTGTCCGTTTATTAACTCAGAATGATGATTTAATGGCCAATGCGATACCATCGAGTAAATCTCCTGGGGTTTTTTATGAGTTTCAGGATACACGCGAGGAGGGGGTAGTAAGAAAACGAAAGAAAGAAGTAATAGGATAACTGAACGACAATCAAAATACCTCGCATTTTCATTTTCATCAAAAATTCATAATTTCGCTATAATAAACCAAAATCGAGCCTGCTTGAAATAATCAGAAATCCTGCATCGTCGAGCCCGTCATCGCACGTCACAATAAAAAAATCATAATTTTCGAGTTGAAAATCGACTACTTCTATGAAATCGTTGCTCATTGACGATAACGAAACTGATAAAAGATAAAGAGAACTCTTCGGTGGAAGAAATAACGCCAATTCGTCTACAAATGTGATTCTGCTCTGATAGAACTTGCCATATAAAGGAAAATATTGAATCAAGTTAAAAATGATGGCTCATGTTTTTCTTTTATTTTTTAAACGAAAAAATATGCATTTGCATAAAAAAGATGTAATTAGAATTGGAAATTTTTTCGGTATTTTTTAACACAATGTCGTTATTTCGAGTAATAAGGTTCAAAATCAAAATTAATTATTTTTTAAACATTTTTGTCGACATAATTTACAATAAAATTCATTTAGAAAATAAACGAAGAAAATTGAGAATTTTTAAAGGTATTTTTCAAGACGATATTACGCCATTAATTTATGTAAGAAAGTGGAAAATAAAAAAAAAATTATTTTTTAAATATTACAACAGATTTGTGTACATAATTTACAATATGATTCGTTTTGAAAACAAAAAAAAATTGAGAATTTTTTGAGGTATTTTGCAGGACAATATTACGCCATTATTTTGAATAGGAAAAGTTTAAAATTAAAATGAATTATTTTTTCAAAATTAAAATAGATTTTTTCAACATAATTTACAATATATTTCCTTTTTAAAAATGACGTCATCCAGTATTAAACGTTATTTGACGATTTTTCAAAGCGCGAAGCTTCCAACGGAAATTTTTTGAATTGAAAAATTTTCAATTTAATTTATAAAACAAAATATAAAAAACGAAATTTATCGATTGATAAATAACTGATAAAATTTCTAAAAACGTTGATCACAACGTCAAAAAAAATAACCAAGGAATCTTCTCCGTGTTACTGAAGTCATCAAAGGCTTTTTAAAGTTGATTCATTTTTTTTAATTGCAAAAAATGTATCGATTTGGATAACGTACCAAAAAGGTACTTTTTTTTAAATGAATGAAAAATAAATTGATTTTCAGATATGGATTTAATTCAATCTCCAATGTGAAATGTTCCACCTGACTTTTTCAGAAGGGCTTAAGAAATACCAAATTATTCAGTAATAATTTTCTTCCAATTTAAGAAATATCATGCCCAAAAATTGAGAAGGGGTCCAAAACATTTTCTCCAAGCCCCTTTTTACTTTCGATAGCTCTGCATCGATAAAATAATAACTTTTTTAAATCGAAGCATTTCATAAATCAACTCGTCGACACTTACAAAAAAGTTCTGATGTTTTACAAATTTATTCAACCCCTCTACCCCTCCCTCCTCTTCTACTCTGAATTTTGGTAACATCAATTGATTTTAAAAAAATGATTATCTTTGAAAAATGACTTAACTCGTAAATTTAGGCATATTTGGACCCTTTGAAACCCCTTTTCAATTATTTCATTACGTCAATGCTTAATATCAACTTTGAATAATGACGTCATTAATTACTGATCTTTTGTTATCTTATTTTTTAAACTCATGTCACATAATTGACGTAGTCAGGCGTTGAAGCTCCACCTTTATGCCCCCTCCAACATTATTTGGCGCTTGGGGGGGGGGGCTGCTTACCAAAACATTTCTTCACATCCATCGGTCTTACTTCTATTGAAGTTTTTGTTACATAAATAAACAAGTGAGGACGTCAAAAATTCACGTAACAACTACATAAAAAGCGAAAACCTTATCTTATCATCTAGACAAATAGAAGATGGAAATAATTTCAGAGATATTAATTTGGAAGCTCGCGTGTCGCAATGATACTCCTTCCTTCTCTCCCAAATCCTCCGAGAGATGTATTTTTTCTTGAAGCACGAATTCATAGAGAATTTTGTAAGGAACATTTCAAGTAATTATGAATTTTTTCGTAAATACGTTTTTTTCTGAATTAGGAGTCCAAGCAATCGGAAATCAAGCAACTTCCGATGTCAGCTGCATAACTCGACTTTTACTCGTATTTTTCTGGTTATTACTACATCCTGCGCGAATAACGTTCATGACGTGATTTATAGGAATTTTCACGAGGATTATTTTTAGTTATTATTAATTTCTTCGTAAATCCATTTTTCGCCTGTTGAAACCCCAATAATCAAAGGTCACTTACCTGTGAATCAAGAAATTCGCATTTTCAATTCCTTAAAACTCTTTCTTAAAAAAAAAAAAAAAAAAAAAACGAAGAAT
>QBDW01001730.1:0-23675 GCA_003261595.1 Maconellicoccus hirsutus
GTAACTTGGGCAGCTAAAATTTTGGTTTTGGGGGTTTTTTGACATGCTCTTTTCAAAAATCCAACTCCCATTCAAATCCGAGTCGGACACCTCAAGTAGTTCCCTTGTTAGATCACTACATTCTCTACAAATTGCATGTAAAAAGA
This sequence comes from Maconellicoccus hirsutus, assembly GCA_003261595.1. NCBI lineage: Eukaryota > Metazoa > Arthropoda > Insecta > Hemiptera > Pseudococcidae > Maconellicoccus > Maconellicoccus hirsutus. Next base: position 147 of record QBDW01001730.1, read on the forward strand.
AAAATAGACTTTCAATGAGGCAATCCTACATTATTGTGGCATTTCTAACTTTCGAAATATCGCTAAAATATTTCTGTAATATTCCTACAATATTCCGATGGCATTTCCATCACTCGCAAAACCTCCTCTATACAAATATCCAAATTTCATTTCACCTCAGCAGAATCAAGGCTTAAACGACCATTTCCCAGCTTCTCATTCATATCCTCACCAAACCGAAAACCCTCCTCACATCACCCACAAACCGTCGTCGTCGATAAAACATCAAAAGCAAAAACGATTCATCGTAAATATTATTCTAGCCGCTTCGGCCATCTGCGCTGGCACCTCGAACACCAATTTCGCCTAGATCCATTCGCCATTTGCGCTCGCACACTCCTCGGACGCTTTGTACTCGTATTTACAAACAGTACCGATATTTATAGACGAACGCCTCCGATACCGGTCACGACTACCGAGCGCACGTTCATTTCGCGGATGCACCGAGTCCGAGGTTCGCAGCACGCGTCGCGTACTCGCCGATCCGACCGTTATTTCGGGCGGTACACGATACGAAACTGGCCAAATTACACGCTTGTTGCGCTGCCGTATATGCTCAGAATTCGTATAGCGCTTATAATCGAAACCTAATTACATCATTACCGGCGGCGGCCCCGGTACCTATCAATTGTCGCTATTTAAATATCTTTAACCTACGAAGGAGGAGCTGACCAGTTGAAATACGACCATGTTTACCATCTAGTTTACTCGATATCTCGATAAATTAATAATTCCTTCGCCAGATTTCGTACGTGCAGCTCACCTAAGCCGTCTAAATTTTCACAGGCGTAAATTAAAACTGGGAACTGATCCAAATTACGCCGCGAAACCATTGTACACGAACCTATTTCTCAACATCGTGAAATCAAAGTGGCCCGAAACACGAATCCACCTTGGCGTCGGCGCCGATCATTCTTCAAAATTTGCCCATTACGAAATCCACCACTACTAACCCACAACACAACCAACGACGCGCCTCGGTGCCCTTGTCCCTTGCGATTCACGCAAACAATAACACGTCGTTGATTCTGTTATTTATGTTTTCTTTCTTCCACCCCTTCGCCTCGTCCCATCACCGCGATATGTGCACATCGAATACGTGTCGTATGCTTGTAAACGTACAACTACGACATAAATTTTTCATTTTTGTTTTTTCCTTTCCTAATTAGACAAGAAGAACGCGTTTCCTTTTGCGGCTTCATTTTATGGTCAAACGATCGACGTGTGATCGATGTTTATCGCTTTGTTTCAAATTTCGTGATTTCTTTTTCCTTTTACGAAGAAATTTATCGTTCGAAATCGAAATTTCATTAGATCGATTGCCAAATGTCGACGTATAAGAATCGAAGCCAAATTTCAATCCTTCTCTATATTTTACAAGTTCCACAGTCGTCGTTGAAAACAATCGTAATTCATCTTTGAAAATTCTCGAAAACTTGAAATTCGATTGAAAAATTAATCCAGATAATTCAATTTCAAAGATTCAATGATATAACTTCTGTTATATATATTTGCGCTAATGAAATATTCGAGATCGTGAGGGAGTAGGGGGGAAACAGGTGGGCGGCGTCTTTTGAACTCTCAAACATGACATTTTGAAAAAGCACGCTGTTAGCTTTCATTTCTTAAAATAATATTACATTACATTTCAGTCGATCCGGATAAATCTGACCTTGAACTTGCAGAACGCAGGGAATAGCTGAAAAATGCTGCATATAACACCCCATTCATCGTAAGTATCTTTTTCAGCTTTTCAAGGATCATATCACCCTCAGTTCAATTTTCGTTTGAATTTTTTAGAGAATTGGCCAAATCAGGAAACTAGTTTAATTTGATATTAAAGCTCTTCAAATTCTTTACGAAGTGATTGAAAACGACTTCAAATTTCGCAACATTTTTGAGCTACGATTTGGTAAAGTTGAAATTTTTCGTGATTTTTTCAATTCAATATTTAATTTTCAATGCTCCATAAAATTTATTAAATTGCGCTAAAAAATCATCAAAACCCTTCTCCACTTTGATAAATTGCAATTCAAACAGTAATTGAATGACCCGACGTCCCGATATAGCTAACCTCGTAAAATTGCGAAATTTCCGGAAATTAGAAATGAACTAATTGACACTGCGAGTATTTAAATGCCATTTGGAGGACGTTTGTGGTCAGTTTTCAACGAAAATTACAATTTTAAATAGTATAGTTTATTATTCGCCCCATTTTAGTTGCATTCATGAAGTTACTGCAGCAACAGTTTTACAGAAATTAAAAGACTTGAAGGTTTTCATCCCCCTCCCTCTTCCCACCTCGTCTCTCTACAAAGTAATAATAATTCTTTTACGTTGTAATATCCAGGCGCCGTTGCCGCCATTTTAGACAGTCATTTTACAAAACAAAATTATAAAAAATAGATAAAAAAAATAGTAAGTAAATAAAGTAAGAAATAAATTGAGTAAAAAGAAAAAAAAAGACATGTAATAATAATAAAAAAAAAGTAAAGCAAAATGATCAGTGACATATTCAAAGGAGTCGAGAGAGGGGAGGTTGAATCCTGTCATGTCCAAAAAAAATTTCTTAAAAAAAATATAAAAACCCTTCCGTAACAAAAATATGATCAATATTGTTTTTGAAAAATTCCCGAAAATTTTTAAAAAATATCGAAATTTATTGTAAAATCGGCAACCTGGAAACGGAAAAAGAATACATATCCAAACCTCGATTTTTTGACATTTTCATGCCTTGGCCATGACACACAAAATCGAAAATCGTCACGAAAATTTGTCACGAAAAAGCGTTTAAAACAGAGTCACGCGGGTGTCATGCCCATGAACAATGCTCTTGATATTTACATGTCATAATAACATGTCACAGATGACAGGTCATTGTTAAGGTGAAATATCATGATCATGAGTGATATATACGATGACAAGCCGCTATCATGGCGACGTGTCATGCTCATGAGTGATAATCTTGATATTTTAACGTCATCATAACAATTCGTAAATGACACGTCACTACCATGGTGACGTGTTACGCTTATGATTAACATGTGATATGTAATGACTTGTCATGAGGAACGTCATCAGAATGGTCCAGTGTCATAATCGTGAGTGATGTATGATCATGTCTTGATAATATGTCAGATGACATGTCGTGGTGACATCTTATGATCATGTTATGATGACAGGTCATGGTAACCAGAATGATGACTTATTATGGTGACATGTCATGATCCGAAATGACATGTGATCATGTCATGGTAGCATGTTGAGTGACATGATATGGTGACTGACAAGTCATTGTTATAATGACGTGGTATTGTTGAGAGTGGCATATAACATCAAATGACGTCTTTTGATGATCATTGTTGCGGAGTGACATGAAAATGTCACGCTGTGTTGCGAACTTGTACGCAAGCTGATGCTTTATGGTACAAAACGAATACTTAAAACTTTTTTTTAAGATAAATTTTCAATTTATCTTTTGTTTAATTGTGAAAAGAAAATAAACGTAAAATTTTTTTAAACTCATGAACCTTTGAAACAAAAAAACTGAAATGTCTGCGTTTTTGCATGAAATTATTTTTTTTTTTTAAAGAAATATTCTCAAAATCGGAAGTCAACCCTCCCTCTCCGCATGATTTCATACCAGATACGCTACAGAAAAAGACGAAAAATTGATTATAACATCAAAGTATCAAATTTAAAAACACATTCCTGCCATGCTCAAATATTCCGACTATAATGATCAAAAAGAAAAAATCCTGTAACTTTTTCAAGAAATAAAAAAGCGCGCACGCTCGCACATAATATGCAAATATCAAACACTTCAAACGATATTTTCGAGTAATAAAACATTTGGCTTTGAAAATTACACGCTCATGTGGTCGAAAATGAAACACATCGATGAATTTATATTTCCAAATTTCAAAGTCGTAACATTTTTATTGAAAAATTGGCTCGAATCTAATTAGAAAAATAACATTCAAACGGTCATTATGAAAATCCAGCAAAATAATTCTAACCTTCCTAAATAACCCAAAATAAAAAACTTTAAATCGATATTTTCGCACAAACCTCCTAAAAAAACTAAAAAAACCATCGCACACCATTCTTTACACGTGGAGTAATTTTATTCTCGCAGATATAAAAATTGATGGGAGAACAAGAATCCGTAGTAATTAAAAAGAGATTAATATCGAAAATATTTCATAGTCAAATGGAAGTATTCCAATTTCTTGACGATATTTAAACAGAAAATTTTCAAAATTGACTTAATTTAAGTATGAAACTGGAAACGATACCTACGTAAATGGGAAAAATTTCCAACATAATCCATAAGATAGACGTCAAACAATGTAGATTGCAATCAATATTGAATAAAGATTCGCCCCCGTTATTTCTCGAAGACATGACATGATTGCTCTGTTACATACGACTCGTGTTGTATTACTTTTTTCGCTCCTGAGACGCGAACACATAGATACGTACACGTTAAATATTTACATACGTTTCATTTCCCTCTAAGATGTATTTATATACAACTCAAAACAAACAGCGATTTGATCAACATATGAATGTACCTCGTATACACCTTAAAAGACGCATCAATTGAATCATCTTATAACATGTTTCGGCGAAAATATCTCATGAAGCTGCGACTATAGCTAGACGCTTACACCATATAATCATGTCGGGAGATAATCGTATGCATGATATTTGTCGTACGCGGCGTGTACAGAGTCGTTTAAATAAATAAAGCTCCGCGTTAATGTTCGCTTTAAAAAAAAAACAAGGTCATATAATCGGTGTCTTGGAAAATGTAACTCGCGTATGAACGTCCAACAAATGGGCGGAAACTCCTGCGGTATTTCTTTTTTCGAAAAAATAAAACATCAACCTCTCTTGGCTCGTTCTACGCAACAATACCTCAATTGTACGATAATTCAAACCCGAGTACTCGTTTCAAAGAACTAACCGGTCGCATTTTTAAATCCTATTTCGCAATAACCTTTGTTCGAATCTTCATAGAGCATCTTTTAATTATTCGTATCCGGAATTACGAGTCTAGATTTTTCATATGTTACGCAACCGGACCTTTAAAATTACTCTAGAAACCGCCATCCAACGCGTTCAATCGATTCGCGAAAAAAAATTGAAAAAAGAGGGCAACGCATCATGAAAATTGTACGATTTACCAGATTTACCAAGCCGCCTTCCTCGGCGCCATTTTCCCGCTGACACATGCCACATGGTCAATGTATTTTTTTAATTTAATACAAACCATAAGTACACGGTGTCGTTTTGAATTATTCAAATTATCGACATTTCGGAATTTTCAACGTACATATGATCGAATTTGCGTAGGAAAAAACGTGAACACGCGCGCCAACTCGTCTTTCACGCTATTCTGTTTACATAATTCGCCTCCCGAACCAATTTCATATTCTGGCCGAGTTTCTTCTATTATACTTGTAATTTTAAATTACGCAATGCTCGAGTAAAAAAATTCAATTTTACTCTATCGCTTGATTCGGATCCGATGGACGCGAACGATGCGAAGAGAAAGAGGTACATGTGCTTTGGTGTTATTGAAAGGAGAATTGTCGGAATTACATTATATTCATGTAAACTAATATTCCTTTCCAAAGAGTATTAAAATTACACGAAAAATTCCACGTGACGTGAATATTAAAAAGAAGTGAACAAAGATAAAAAGCCTTTTCCTTTTTTTCAACATCCCAGTTAATTTTGAAATCTTTATTTTTGTATTTTACAACATGTCTCGTAAAATGATTTCAATTTTCAAATCGTGGTTTTAATCGTAATTTTAATATTTTTTTTCAACGAACTCTTAGACAAAATATTTTACATAAATTAAACTTTGTTATTTCATGGTTAAAAGGCTACAGGCAGATCGCGCGCTTAAGCTCATCATTAAATAATTTTTTTTTCAAAATCTACTGATTTTTAGGTTATGGATCATATAACACTTTTTGTTTGAAATAATTTCAAGATTAATTTGCGATTTTTTTGCTGTAGGAGAAGCTGATTTTTGCAAAATGCGAAGCAAGGCAAAAAACAACGTACAAAAATCGACTTTTTCGACGGCAAAAAAATCGCAAATTAATCTTGGAATTATTTCAAACAAAAAATGTTACACGATCCATAATCCAAAAATCAGTAGATTTTGCAAAAAAAATTATTTAAACGATAAGCTCGAGCGCGCGCGCCTTAATCGTTACTTCTCGCTGTGTGGTAGCGCCTCGTTTACAGTTACGCGCGTTGCTGCGTTAGGCATGTTACTACAGGCCAAACGCGGTGCCGTGCGCAACGGTGAACGAGGCGCTACCGCGTAGTGGGAAGTTTCGGCCGACGCTCGCGCGCGGTTTTTGTGATTTCTGATCACGACCTCGGGGAGGCAAAATTTTGAAAAAAATATACGACATTTAGGAGTCAAAAATACATGAAAAAAATGAGTTTCAAAAATTGTGCAGTTGAGATAGGTACTTAAAAAAAAAATTAAGTCAAAAACGCCCGTTTGGAGGGGAAAAAATTGAAGTGGGGGGTTGTTGATTTCTTCATGGAAGGCATTTATAAGTGTCTACCATAAACCAAAATTTCAATTAATTCCGTCAACTTTAATTTGAGAAAAAATTCATATCTGATTTTCGAAAAAAAATTATTTCTCGAAAACGGGGGGAGGGGGAGTTGAAATTTTGGTCATGATCATCAAAATCGGGACCCTGAGGCAAATCGCTTATGGTAATCTGCCCATTGCCTTTCCTTCGATTTATTGAAAATTCTATCAATCATAATTTCAATTCGCCAGCATTGTAATGCAGACAAAATTCAAAAAAAAGATGTCGCAGATAAAGGAAAAATTTACCAAAATTGCGATTTTTATGAAAAAGTGTCTGAATGACATTAATTCATTCAAAAATTCACATACATTCATTTTAGGCTAAAATTTAACACAAAACACACGTAACATTCAACTTTCAGTATAATTTCAGCCAGGCCCCTCTGCCTGTTTTTTCCTCTTTTTATATCGTTTGCCCCTTTCCATTTTTACCTTTCTCTATGTTTTTCTCTTCCCCTCTTTCATTCCTTTTACTTAAATTCCTCCTGTTTAATTTACCCTATTTTCTTGATTTTTGAATTTCGTCATATTTCGTCATACTACAGCGGCTTAAAAAAAATCTAAATCATTATACTCACATGTTAAATCGCCATGAGAATTGTTACAATTAGGCGTAGACGGCTGCGTGCTCTGTCCTTGCGTAAGGATAATCTGCGACTCGAGCTCTTGTAAATCGGCTTGCATCTCGTTTAACTTAAGATTGGATTTCTTGACAATGGACGCGACATCGGATAAAGTCTTCTTATCCTTCGACACGTCTCGTAACTTCTCAGCTCCTTCTTTGATTTTCAACTCCTTCCTCATCTCCTTTCGAATATGCTCCTTGAGCTCCTCCAGCTTAAACGTTATGGCGGCCTCCGGTACATATTCGTTCAATTGCTGACGATACTTATGGCTGAGCTCGTATAACAGTGGATGCTGTATGTAATCGTTCTGTAACCATAAAAGCGATACGAAACTTTACAATACGCGTTAACCAATCGCCAACTATTCATACTCGATTATGCACGCTAATAAAAGGTCATCGTACTCCGAATTACGCGCCTGTGAGGCTGCCATTTCGCCTCATGCATCATACATGCTCTCTCCGCGAGCTTCTAATGACGGCTTCAATACAACGCACGCTGCGGGTCGCGATTCCACGATAATCGTTGTTTTCAATCACAAATCAAAAATCTGCTCGATATTTTGCAACCAAATTCAACACGTTAGAGACTGCGCATACCTCTTGTGACGATATAACGCAGTAATTAATAATTTCATACAGTGAATAATCCTATCTTATTTATTTACACGATACACGTCAATACCAAGTCTCGATATCGCAAAAAATGAAATAAAAAATCATATGGTGTTAAAGGGGGGGGGGAGGTTAGAATGAAGTATAAAAATAAAAAAATTTTGGGAGGAAGGGAAAATGGAATAGGAATTGGGATAAAGAATAGCTCCGAAACAAGGAATGGTACAATTTTTGAAGAGAAGAGGAAAATGATATACTCACACAAACCATAAAACCGGTGGGGTACCGCCCCGTCCAAATTCACATATTCCCAGAAAATTTAGGGACAAAAATTTACAAAATTTTGAATCAAAATTTAAAAATAATTACTTTTGGAATAAAAAAAACAAAAAAAAAATTTATAAAATTTTGAATAAAACCAAAAAATGAAAGCGAAATTTAAAAAAATCGTCGAAGCGACTATATCGGATAATTTTGTGATGATTTAGACCTATTAAAGGCCATTTCTACATGAAAAAAAAGAGGTCCTGTAAAAAGGTCATTCCAGACACAACGTGTATTCGCAGTTCGCACCCTTACATCGCCATTTCAACAATTTTCATTAATTACAAAACCGCTATCGGGAAAACCTCGCCTGGATGACTTCAAAACGGTACCATCGCTTTCGCCTTCGATACAATGCGTCAAATAGAAAGCGACATTTTTCTCCCTTCTCGAAAAATCACACCATGTAAATAAAATTAATATCGTACCGTGAAAACGAACTCACTCAGACGTGTAAATTCGTCGTAAATCGGCGACCAAGACGCCTCTTCGCTTCGCCAAAATACCCAATTTCCGAAGAGAAATTACCAACGTTGTTTTCTCGATGACAAATTACATCGGTTAATTCTCCAATTTAAAAATCATTGCGATAAACGAGCCGATAAATTCAGTCGAATACGAATCATCAATCAAGTTCACTTCTAAGTGAATTTTTCCAACGAGCCTTTGAGTGATATCGAATTTTACCAAAAGAACCACCATCGATACACGAAATTCAATTAAAATCCTCCTCCGGATTTCTTCTCGATTTGACGTAATTTGTGAAAAAAAAGCTGCCTTTTGAACTTATCGAGTTTTCAATTCCTGACGATATTTCTGTGAATCGTTCTTTATTCTACCGATGACCGTTTTATTACTCTTTTTCCCATTTATTACCAATAAAACCGAGTTTTTTTTCGTTCTCGACTCGATTAAACGATCGTGGAAAATTTTCTCCTCGAAATATTAAAAAGTTACGTAGCCGAGGTAAATCGCTGCGGGAAAATCATCCAAAACGAGTTTCGGCTTTGTTCTGCGAGCAAGAGAGATAGCGATAAAGAAAGCTAAATAAATACGTCCTTTTGAATGAAGAAAATTGCGCGATATTAAAAAAGGTACGAGTATTTATTTTCGTTTTTCCCCTTTAATTCACGTCGTATTGCAGTTTATTATTGCGAGTTTTTTTTTTGTAAATGTTTAATACGTCTTTGCAATTTTTCTCGACCTTTTTATAACGAAAAGCATTTTAAAAAGGACAAAAAATGGTTCATTAGACGTAAAATGTAATTCTTTAGTATTTCTCACAAACGCAATTTTTTTTACGTCGTCGAGATAGTTAAATATACACCGAATTACATTTTTAAGCGTTTTTTTAACCTTTGGAGAATTTCAAGAAAAAAATTGTTGGTAAATTTTTTTCATTTTCTTTCAACGTAAAAAAAAGAAGAAAAATACGCGAAAAAAGTACAAAATCTTTTCAGCCAAAACCTTCAAGAGTACTTCGTTTTAAAACGATTTTTCATGTAAATTAAAACGAAAGAGAGAGAAGGGTTCTTGAAAAATTTTAATGCATAAAGTACACAAAAATATATGAATAATAAAAACTGAACATAATTTCGGATAATTTTTCAAAAACATAATTTAAAGGATTTATTCGGTGTGTAAAATTTTGTGACGAATTTTGCCTATTTTTAGCGAGAAAAATTACATCTGCGGTTTATTTGCATATATGACCGAGAAACTCATATTTAGCAATTTTTATGGCTAAATTGGCCAAACTGCATAAACGACGTAAAAAGTTGAAAGAATTTTTTTATTATTTTTTCAACGATAAATTGAGATTCTTTCAATGTAAGTTTAATGTTGTGTGCTTGAGCTGAAAAACACGTATTTTTGCATGTTTCGGGAACAGGGCGTGCATAAAATATGCGTACATTTTTCGATTTTAGTACCATAAAGCAGTTTAGCCAAAATAAAAACATTTAAAAGCATCGAGTATAAACATATTTTTCGTTTTATCAAAACTACAAATAAAAATCGTTAATTTGTTCGACTTTTTGCTTTGCCGTGTTAAATGTACTAAAAAAAATCAAAAATATTCCACCTCACTCTCTTTTTTCAACGTGAAAAATTATGCCATTAGAATACGTCGACTGAAAATTTTTCAAAACTTCTGATCTCAGAGACTTGAGAGAGTATTGTCTAATTTTTTATAATTATAAATCATACTCGAATAATTTATTTTCCAGTTCACGAAAACAACAAAAAATTCACGTCAATTAAATTTACTATTTTCATCGTAAAAAAAAACACAATCAATAACTCGTTAAAAATTAAAATTTGAGCCTCGTGAAATCACTCAAAATAACGATATCTTTTGCAGATAAAGCGAAAAATCGATGTGAGCAAAAAATTACGTACATTATTTTTCATCAAAAATTTTCCCATGAATAATCGAATAAAAATTACAATTTGGTTATTTGCACGTTGTCAGGGCAACATTGAAAATACATAAAAAGCGTTAAACTTATTCAAACATTTCCAAGGCGGAAAAGCACATGAAAGCTTGATTCTTCGATTGAAAAAATATTTACATCGATAATTCGAGCATTCCGTTAAATCCTTTTTTCAACCGTTGAAAAAAATCCTCACGAGTAGAAATTTCCAAGAAACAAAAGCACCTTTATTCATCGATTACGAAAATATTTCCACTTAAATTGTACACGATTTATACGAGTTTGAAAATTTCGTATATGAAAATAAAATAATCGATGACCTAGTAACGAGTCGAAGTACATGTTTAGAAACATACTCTGTACCTCTGTATTTTTGCTACCCTTACAGAGGAGATGGGGGGGACATAGTGAGAATAATTTCCCACGGTTTGACTCGATGGCAAATCGACGCGTTGATATCGACGAGAATGAAAGTCGGGTAATTAACGCTGGTTCGTTGATTTTTCCAATTAACACGACGTCTTAATTTATAAATTACGTTCCCAACTCTTAAGTCAAACGATCGCGAGTCGAGAAACCGTATAAAAGATCGAGTTTTAAAGCATCATCGTTCCAATTTTTTTTCGCCGAATATACAAGCATCGTTGGACACCGCGTATAATTTTAAAATCGTATACGAAACCATAATAACGACGAACTGCGTGACATTTGACGCGTGCTTTTACTTTTTATTTAAATACACGTTAAGTAGAACGACTTCGAATCGAGAGTCGAACGGCGTTGAGAAATAATTAAAATTAAAATCACCTCGTTAATTAAATCGTATACGCACCAAAAACAACAAAGATTTATACTTCGGCTGGCGTTCGATTTTCAAAACCATTTTCGCGCGTTAAACGACCAATTTCGCAACTTGCATCAGGCCATCTTCGATGGTATTTAGCATTGAATGTACGCGAACACCCATAACCTTAAAATATATCGTTTACGTCAATTAAACGAACTCTTTAGCCAAGCTTGATCACAGTCCAACATAAATTCTTCAGCCACTCAGCAGAATACGCCCGTCATCGTCGTATCAGAAAAATAAACCGCAACTCGGCCAAACGACGTGCTCATTTTATCACCAAAAAATTAAAAAAACTTCACACCGACACCGGTCATCTACACACGCGAAAAAAAATTAATACATCGAAGATCATCTATCATCGACGAATCAACCACATCTCACGCTCTACTTATTCATCAATCAACGAAAAATTACAATATTTTCCGCAACAGGCAAATCGCACCAAACTCGCTACCCAGAGACGAACGCACTTCGGTCGTTAATCAAACGTGACAAGAGGCAAAAAAAATACCAAAATCCACGCAGACTTCTAGACCTGCGGAGACTACGAACCGCCTTGTTGATTTTGCTCGTTTCCTTTTTCGAGAGTTACGTAAATGGTTTTTAATCGTTGTGTCGAGAAATCGCCGTCGCGATGAAATTTAAAACGTATTATGATCTAAGCTTCGAGTCAAGATGCCGGAGGAAACCTCGCGGTACTGGATTTCCTAAGGTGAAAAAAAACTCTAAATAACTTACACGACGATTACATCGTGATGGAGATATTTCAATAACGCAGAATTCATTTTAAAATTATTTATTATTCGGTGATAAATCGAATAAAAATGTATCATTTATGATAAATTCATTGATCCAAATTGGCCAATTTTTTCCAATTTTACTTCATTTATATTTATGTCTGAAATTTTTAACAATGAATTTGAAGTGAAACAAAATGAAGTCAAGGTTAAAGAAACCAGGAGTGACCCATAAAGATAACTGCGGATTCTGAGTCCCCTCAAAAATTAAATTCCAATTTCGAATCACCCCTCACAAGATTTCCTCAAGCAAATTCATCACCTTTTCATGGCCCTTTCACCACATATCCACACACCTTTGACCTCTTCCCTCCTAAATTTTTCATATAAGTAATACAAAAAATACTCCATATTTCGCAAAAATCACCAAAACCAACGAGGTTTGGAATTTATGACTATTTTTCAGACAGTTCTCATATAAGCTCATGTGCTAGTTCTATTAAAAAAATTTTCATTTCAAGATAATTTTATGGTCGTTTTTTTCATTCAAAAAGTGTAAAATTGTTATACTTACATAATTTTTCAAGATTTCTACACAATTGGGAAAGTGAATTGAAAAAATGAACGACTATAGATTTTGTAATAAAAATACTTTAAATTTTAAAAAAAGAGAAATTTTTCGAATTCTTATTTTTACAATTTTAGCACACGTCGTGGCAAAAACGCTCAAATCAATTTTTTTGTTTTTTCTTCAGCCTGTTTAAAAAATATATATTTGTTGGATTTTCATTAAAAATTGAAAATTTGAAATTTAAGTGATCTAAGGACCCGAAGAAGTCATCCAAATTAATTCGAATCGAAAAAAATTAGATAAAGAAGCAGAAGGGAGGAGAAGAGGTTAATGTGCAAAATATTTCATTTTTTCGTTAATTTTTTAATTTTTCAATTTTATTTTAAAAAAAATCAGTCGAATGATCAGCAACTTTCCTATTAAAAAAAAAATTGTTTAAAATTTCAAGATGAAAAAAAACGGATTTTTTACCAATAATTTTTAAATTTGACGCCAAAGTTCTAACAACGAATTTTTTTTAAATCAGCTTAATCAAAATGAAAAAATTGCACCTTTCGATAAAACACGTTTTGAAAAAAAAACCATATCTCATAACTGGGGTGACCCAAGATGTGCTCATATTTTGGGTATTATTCAATATTTTTTGGATATTCGGAGTAAAATATTTCCCATAATACTCAAATATTATGAAAATATTCAAAAATTTCAATATTTTATTCGTAATAAGCTCACTGGTCAAAAAACAAGACAAATGATAGAATAAAAATTATATTTTTATACGAAAATTTGTTTAAAAAAAGATCAAAAAACATTACATTTCACGGATTTTTTTCCTAGTGAAAATAAACGTTGCCATTTCAAAAATAAAAACATTAAATTTCACGTATTTTTTTACCTGTAAAAATGAGTGTTGCCATGTGCTAAAGACTGAAATCCTCAAAACATTCGAAAATTTCGATATTTTTTCGTAGATTTACCGGTTAAAAAATAAAATAAATGATTGAAATAATAATTATATTTTTGTATGAAAATTCATTAAAAATAAATTCAAAAACCTGAAACTTTTCGAATTTTTTTACTTGTGAAAATAAGTGTTGCCATGTGCAAAAAACAAAAATTCCCGAAATATTCAAAAATTTTGATATTTTTTCAAAAGTAGGTGTTTTGAAAACATTAAAATTTACGGATTTTTTCACCTGAGAAAATAAGTGTTGCCAAGTACAAAGGGCGAAAATTACCGAAATACTCGAGAATACTTGAAAAATCGTGATAACTATAGCGACAATTTAGGATGAAAATATTCAAAACACGATAAAATATACAAAAATATGCATTTCTACGCAAAATATCGAAATGAAGTTGACTCGTTTCAAAGAGAATTTCCTTAAATGGAAAATAATTTCATACCTTTGCATTTAAAATGCTACAAAAATCAAAAAAATACACCGAGTCATTCCACTCATAACATAAACACTCCTCACTCAAGCAACTCCCAACATGTAAACTCTCCTCTCGACGAATCCTCATCTCCACCAGCTATTCACAAACATACTAACACATTCACGGGCAGAAAAATTTCGCATCTCGCAGTTCGCACTTGATCGTTGAACTTGCACTGTACAACCATTCGCACCAGCTGACCGAACATCACACTCTATATACAATCAAACGATATAGTAATTTTCGAGCTCCGAAACCGGTTCAAATAAGCATCATAAAATTGTCAATTTGGTTTCCAAAATGTTGAAAATACTCCGATTAATTTCCAATACTAATTACACATCAATCTCTTTGGTTGATTGGTCGATGAAGATGTACAAAAACACGCTCGCGGCAACTCCGCGTCCAAGATACGGAACCACGTTGACACAGCGTTACATAAGACCGGTGTGTTTTCAAAAATTACACGTATTATCTCACCGCGCACACCCCGAAGAAAAAAACCACCGCACTTAACACCGAATCCCGAAACACGCATACGGTAGAATTTCACAGCATCGATCGTCGTGCATTAACCACGAGATGAATCGCGCAATTAAAGATACTTCAATAACCGGTGAAACCTCTCTGCTTCGGCCCACACGGCACAGAATTTTCTCATTGTACCACCACCGATCACCGCCCCACCTCGGATCCGCTGTCGGGGCGTCGTGTTCGCGCCGCAGATACCTATTTAAAAACCATTCTCGTAATTATCGCGTCATCTGGTAAACTGCAACCGTTTCACCATGTACGACCATTTAATATACGCTACGACATATCACGACATCGATATACACAGCCGCGCAGCTACCATCGCGTACATCGCCGTGATTTTCAGTACCAAACACGCATATCTCCGGTCGAGCACGCCATGGCGCGACGTCGCCTTCGGGTATTTGCTTTATAAACAAAAACGCTATTTGCGCCAAAATCGTCCGACACACGCGGAAAACACAATTCGCTCATCGCGACTTGAGTGGTTTTCCTTGATATCGATTTTTTTCAACTCGATTGCCGCCATCGATGGTTGAATTGCGTATAATTTCATAACGCATCGCAGGCGATACACGATAACCATCTAGGACCGGACGGCCAGCCACTACGAAGATCTTCATTCACGCAACCGCCGCGCCGAGCTTACGCCCGTCCACATAAAACTCGGGCCACGTATCGGCGTGAAAATTCAATCGAGATACGAACGTGCGGACCTTGACCACGGTGAAGGTATCGGGTGAGATATGGCTCATGAAAGTTTCTTCTTTAATTTTAACATCGTCGGTACGTTATAACCTCAAGTTTTTTTTCGTATACATGCATACTTCACATACCCATACGCACCAAGAAATACTAATTTTTTCGTGACTTATAAAACTCGCTTGAAGTTTCCCCAAGGTTCCAAGGTTTGGACATAAAACGCGCAATAATTCTCGAAACAACGAATCGAGGTTACAACCAAAATTGCAAACGAGAATTTTCTCTCAAACCCGAAACAGAATCCAAGCTGGCAGAACAACGCTTCTACGAAATATCGATATCACAAGAGGAAAAAGAAGACCACAGCTGTTATCAATTGACCTCCGTCTTCCTCCATCTACGAACTTTAATGAATCACCGGCAATACGACGTATTTTTACAAGATACCGGGTTCAATTCACGATAAAATTCAACGCATTTAGAAAATTACATTACCAAAGTTTAAAAATGTTTCACACTTGTCATATTCTACAAATAATCTCCAACAAGAGACGAACGAACGCATACAAATTGATTATCTCCAGTTAAAGCGAACCTCGTTGAAATAACCGAAAATCGCAACTTTGCATATTAGCCGCAACAATTGAAATATTCGGAATTTAAATAGGGGTTTCCAAAGTGCTCGATATGAGCAAGAAATAATTACGTGGATGTCCAAGTGCTAATATTATTGTCGATGGTTATAATACAAGAAAATGCGTAATTCGTAGTATAAAATAAATCAATTTTATCGACAAACTTGTATTTTTTTTCCATTTTAAGAGCAAAATAATTAATAGAGTATTTTTGGTATCAACCCTTACCACTAGTAGGGTATCCAATGGATTTTTTTTCCAGAAAAATCACTACTTTTTCGCTACGTTTATATCAAATTTTCCCAAACCTCCCGACTCGACCTCCCCTTCACCCTTCAAAACCAACAAGATCAAGTTTATAACAGAAAAACTTCAAATTCGAGGCATTCAACAGACTTTTTCTTTAAATCACTGATTTTTCACCCGGTTTTCAAAAACCTCTCAGCTCCACCGCCATCAACCCCCTCCCCACCCACCAACGAGATTGAATTTCAGATTAGAAGAAAATGTGTATTTAAAAAAAAAATTAAATAATAATTATAAAAAACAAACCCATTATATAAGCTTATTTTAAAACTATATACAGTATATATGACGTCACATATTCCGACAGTGCTGCCAATTTAAAAAAAATTGACAGTCATTTATCAATAATGAACAATTTTTGTGTTTTTTTTTTCAAAAATATTAAGCCTCCGTTTTTTTTTAATTCTTGCCCTATTTTTTGAAAAAATTCACTACTTTTATTATGTATCTATTTTTAAAATTATTATATTTGTGAAAAAGTAGTGATTTTACAAATAGTGCATGAAAACAGTGGAAAAAAGTGATTTTAAATTCGGGTTACGAAAGTAGTGAAAAACATTTTCATAATCTGTTTTTAAAATCCCTACTTTTTCGCTATTTTCATAATTTCTTTTTAAAATCACAAATTTTTCACTATTTTCACATTCTATCTTTAAAATCACTACTTTTTCACTATTTTCACATTCTATTTTTAAAATCATTACTTTTTAACCATTTTCATAATCTATTTTTAAAATCACTACCTTTTCACTATTTCCATAATCTATTTTTAAAATCACTAACTTTTCACTTTTTTCATAGTCTATTTTTAAAATCACTACCTTTTCACTATTTTCATAATTTATTTTTAAAATCACAACCTTTTCATTATTTTTACATTTTATTTTATAATGATTAATTTTTCATCCTTTTTCATAATCTATTTTTAAAATCACTACTTTTTCACTATTTTCATGATTTATTTTTAAAATCACTACATTTCATTATTTTTACATTCTATTTTATAATCATTACTTTTTAACCACTTTCATAATCTATTTTTAAAATCACTACCTTTTCACTATTTTCATAATTTATTTTTAAAATCACTATTTTCACAATCTATTTTTAAAATCGCTACTTTTTCACTATTTTCATAATCCATTTTTAAAATCATTACTTTTTCATTACCTGTTAGATACCCTCCTTCAGAACCCAGTTGAAAGAAATGCCAAATTTTGCTTATAAATCTTCTTAAAATTCTGAACATTTTTTTTTACCACCGACAACACTTATTTTACCATCGTTCACTATCATGATAAATATACAGAAATTTAAAAGGATTTGAAAACGATGATCGAGGATTGGTGCCAAAATGATACTTCGAATCGAAAAACGTTTTAAATAAAAATTGTAGATGACGCTTTTCTCTACATCTTTCATTCAAGTTAATTTTAAATAAAATGATTAGGTAAAGAGTCACGATAATTCTAAAAACGACGGATGAATTTTCGAAGGACTCCGTTCACCGAAAATACCGGATTATAGATCAATCAACAAATCTCTTTTTACTCCAAATCAAGTCCACTTTAATGAAGTAATTTTTTTTTAAACACATGAAGTACGATCAATTTCCCATAATTTGGAAACCACTTGCAAATGATACATAACCAGTTAAATTCGCTAATGCAAACAAGTTATTTTTTAATGAAAATTTATGCAAACGTTTCACATCCTTCCAGTTATTGTATATGAATTATATTCAAAAAAAAATCATCTGTAATTTCTTTTCAATTGAAAAATAAAAATATTTGTATAATAAAACTTCAAATCGCGTTTAATTCCATGTACACCAACGCGATAAATTTCAATTGCCATCGTAATAACGTGCTTTAAACATGAAAAAAAAAAACAAAGAACAGGCGATATGCAAATTTTCGGATTATCAATCAATTCAAATTACTCGCTCAATTACGAAATAAATTCTAAAAAAGATACAACATTCGACAATCGATTTGTTTCAGATTTCGAACACGCTGACAAAACCTGCGGACCGTGCGGACGCATGTGAAAAATTTTCTCGATGACAATTCGCGAAATTTTTGTCAGCGAGATAATTGGCGATGGTAATTTCACGTTCGACATTCGTATTACGTCAACGAGTAAATAATATTCGCTAATTACGCGACAATATGAAAATTCTCCTTTCACCTCGACGTACATAGGGAAGACCAAAGATGCAGCTAAGCTCGTAAACATTGATTTGAAGCTACGCTGAGTCATTGCCGAAAATAAAATATTTCGCCCTCGTGACACCACATTTCTCAAGATTATACTCGTAGAATCTCGATACATTCGAATGTAACTGGCGCGGAAAATTCTCGAATTGTAGGATTTCCACAACGTTCGTCCTTCAACTCGTTGAAGAAAAAAATCGACCGAATAAACATACCGTCGTTAATAATGAGAAAAAATTAAATTCTCCAACGACGACGATAAATAAAAAAGCAAAAGAATGATAAACGAGGTAATAATTACAACTTAAAGAGGGGAAAAACTTACAAACCACATGTAATGACGTACTCAAGACTAAGTCCAAGGACATCGTGCGATTGTTCGATAGTAAAAAAAAAATAAATACCCGAAAATTTTTTTCGCACCCGGTAAAAAAAATGGCCACTTTGTCTTCGTGAACGTCGCAATCATCTTACGGTTCGGTACCTCTTCCAGACTACTTTCTCATTTCTACTTTTACTACTTTTACCAAAATACAACGGCTATAAAACACTGTCGGCGTATAATTGATTTCGTTATTTTGTATAGAAGCGCGTTTGTTAAACACGAAAAATTTCAAGTAATTACTTCCTTCCGAATAAACGTTTTCGATCGCGATGGCTTAATTCGACCACGATAAGATTGTTTTCTAAGGGGTTTCTAAAATTATTCACCAATTGGAGTAATTTTCTTTCAAGGTTTTTTCGTTATGATTGGCAGACAACACATGATTTTTTTCATTTCTCGTACAGGTTTCCAGATTGTTTATTATTTTGCTGTTATCATCCTTGAATAATACGTTTTGTGATTTAATAATTATTTTAATATTCACGAGTATTTCTTCGAGAGTGAAAAAATACCTATCAACTTCAACATGTCAAAGAAGAACGCACAAGTACAAAAACCTCATTCCAATAACCCACGTTTTCATTTGGGTGGCGTTTATATTTAGATTCAACGTCGAAAAAATTTCAAATCCGTTAAAATTTTAAAATATCAGATAATTTATTCACGAAACATGGCGCTATATCAAATAGCGTGTGTAATAACGAAGATATACGTTATAATCAAGTGGTTCTTATCTTTTCGAGTGTTTCAGAACTGCATAACGTTCTGGTTTTCTTTCATTTGCAAAAAGTTGTACCACTTAAGTTCCTATTGTATAATTTACAATATTGTAACACTAATTTAATCAGATATCAAATTTTAGGAACTCCTTGAAAATAATATCTCCCTAGATCTTTTTCACCTACATACACCTGTTATTTGACCGCTCTTTTTCGAATATTTTCATAGACCTTTTTTCTCCGTCAGTGTTACCGTTTTGTGAAATACACGAAAAAGCGCAACTTAATTCTTATCAATTCCGAAGCTTTTATAAACACGAATCAAAGTACGATGACCTTTTTCAACCAAGTGTGAAGATTTTTTCAAAAAAACTATTATCGGATGGTCATCGACGTGAATATTAACGTTTATCCCTAATGCACCGAGACAGGAAGTGAACAAGCCTATAATGAAATACGCCCACGACACAGGAAATATTTCAAAAATTCTCTATATCAGGTGCATTTCAATACGATCGCGTTTACCTGTGGTAAATACATAGAATACTTTTACTATTCAAACGATAGTACGTAAATTCGTGGAAACGGTACATTGAATGGAATGTGTTCCAACAATGACATATTATGTGAAAATATCGTAGGAAGTTACTATCAGCAGATACTAATCTGTATCGAGACAATACACATCGATTAAATTATCGTAAAATAACGGCGACCACAATACAGCGAAGACCCTTTGAAGATACATTGTACGTTAACGAGTACTCGGCAATGCACGAATGCAGAAATATGCAAACTGCGTTTAATAATAAACTATTTACCTGATAAGAGTCCGCCATTTTTCCGATATATTTTTATACAAACGCGAGAATTATATCATTATTCATAAAGTAAGATAGTGCTTTTACATTCGAACGATAAAAAAAGCAACATGTATCGACTACGATATGAGTAACGATGTAGTATACATGATATTCAAATCAACCGGAAACTGAAATTTACAACGGCACACAACTTAATTAAGAATTACTAATAAACCGTACAAACACAAAACAAAATTCTCTTAATCCTTCCGATTTCAAACTTCTCAGTTAACGTAATCAGCGTTACATTACACTACATACAAACGTCAAACAAGAACAACAAGTTAATGTCTAGTACCAACTTACAAACACCAAAATTGGCCAAACACATTTTAAGTGTTTCTTAAATTTTCTCAATTTACAAAACATTCGCAAAGTTATGTTTTAAAATTACTCAAAATTAATTCCTAATACATCACCGATGTGGAAATTTTCCAAAATACTTTATTAAAACACAAAATAAACGAAACACATGATCAAATAGGTACACAACTAAAATAAGTAGGTATAAAAAAAGACATTTCGTGTTTACAAAATGGCCACCTGAATAGTTCTGAATGACGAACAAGACGGTTAGAATTCGAGAAGTCCATTTTTAAACAAAAATTAATGAAGCGAATAGCCAAAAACAAAGGAATCAACCAAATCTAATGATTTATCTAAACGCTGAATTATTATATTTCCAACGTTCAAATGAAAGTTTAAATATTTTACACGAGGCAGAAGTGATATCAAAATGAAAATTATCAGAATTAAAATTATTGAAAATTAAAGAAGAAAATTTATAAAGGAACATCGGCCTAGAATGTGATGAAATGAGCCTGAGGGGTTTTGAGAATTTTGATGAAAACTTCTTCGGTTTTATCATTTATTAAATTAGTTGAGAGAAGTCGATCATTTTATTTAGAAAAATGTATAAGAAACACCAGAAAATCATTTTTATTTCTTATTTTCTAGTGAAAAACAGAATAAAAATATCTATTTTGAAACATATAAACTGTATTACGATTTGAATAAAATTAGCGGAAAACATGAAAAATTAAAAAGAAATCTCGTGTTCATAAAAATATTATTGAAGATACAATTTCAAGATTTGAAAATTGAAAGAGCCGTGCATACTTAATGCCTTTTTGTGAAAATATTCGTAAAAATGCTCGATAACAATAAATTTAATTCATTTTATTTTCATGTTTTTTCTTTTAGGACATAAACTCGAAAATTAATTATGAATTACACTTCATTGAAATACTTGAACAAAGGGAAATAAAATAAAATAGAATCAGTAAAAAAAAGTGAAAATCGCATAAGAAGATAGTTGACTTGAATCTGCAACTAAAAAGTTATTTCAATTTCAACAACAACAACAAATAGGTACTTCAGTATTCGATTCACACCTCAAACTGATGATAAAAAAATGGGCAAGCTTCAAATTATCATGTACAAATTTTCAGTTATTAACCAGGCTCAAAATTCAACATCGTAAATTTTCACATAAATTTTTTTAATTTAAGCAAAATCGACTGTTATGTTATATTTACAACAATTGCTTTTTGACTGTTTCTCATACTCTCTTTTTTTGTACAATTTTTTTTATAGGCGTAATTTCCTCTAAATCAACAGTAATAATAATTCATTTTCAACTTTTCATTATAATAATCTCACCGAATTTATATAAAAAATAAATTTAGAAAATTCAATTTGCATCATTTTTAAAATCCTGTACAGTCACTTTTTTGTAACAATAAATAATAAATTTAAGAAAAATAAATAAAAAAAAAAACAACCAGCGCTTATTCCAATCTAAAAAAAATAAAATGAAATTTTCATTTATTAATTTCAGAGCCTATTTTCTACATCCATCCTGAGATTCTTCTGTTTTTTTTTTTTTTTAAATTTCCTTGGTTATCAATTTTTACTCTCATGTATAGTTTTGATAATAAGTTTTTTATATCAAGTTATTTATTTTCTGTTTGTTGAATTGATATATTTTGATGATAAAATTGAAATAAGTCATAATTATCATTTTTTAAACAAACAAAACTGATATTAAACCTACGTTGGGAACTCAACATATCAAAAATTTTGCTTAATGATTATACCCATGGAAATGTAAAAATATTCTAAAATTCGTTTTTACATTTTTTTTCTGATATAAAAAAGAAAAATTTTAGTATTTCAGGCGAGTCTACACATTCATCGAAATTTTTTGTTACGAAGATGTTGTTTCTTTGAATTTATTTAGCACAATTTTTCAATTCGCGTTATATCTTGTTCAAATATAAATTAATTTCTATCTAAAAAATTAAAGTACGACTATATCTTTCAATTATAAAAAAAAAAAATAACTACATAATTCTCATGTTTTTCACTATTTCCTTCAAAAAACCAGTCAACAAGCCGAAAGATATGCGCATGCGCAGAACTAACCACCACACAGACATTCGATCAGCTGCGTGTTATTTCAGTAAACTGAGCCAGATAAAAATACGATATGTGACGTCATATAATGTTTGTTATTGTTATGTTTTTCGTTCATGTCTTTATTTACGTGACGAAAGGTACAATATTTCTTCGCAAATTATTACTTTATTCCTTCAAAATATAAAATAATAGTTATTTTATTCTATTCTTCGAGTTTCTCAATTCGATTCTTTGAAGATTTTCCACCAGTATAAGTCAAATAAGTAACACTTTTTTAATCCTTTGTGTGATGAATGAGATACTTTGTGATTATATTTTTGTTTCACAGAGATTCCAAAATCTAATTCAACAAACAGCATTTCAAGAAGAAAACAAGATTTTATTAAATTACGTAAGTACATGTTACATACGAATGCTATTATTGTTCAAATATCATTCGTATAACAATGTTCTGCAGCTGCATTCGTACTCATAT